>CANXYI010165555.1:0-23857 GCA_948208565.1 Hura crepitans
GATTTAGAAGATTTTTACTGTTTATCTTCGAAATCAATTCCTTTTAGTTTCTCTTCACAACAGGTTGTCACAAACCATAGTGTTCTAGTACAGAGCACCTTCAATGTATCTACAGAAAAATAGAGAAACAAGAACTCATAAAGAAAAAAATAGAAAAAATCTAAAAGCTTGAGGCTAGTGGGTAATCAAATTTTTCAGAAAGAAGGGAGGAATCAAAAAATAATTTTTGATTCGATGGCCCTTTTTGTGTCACCCACAAAATATAACTTTAGTAGGGTTATTATACCCTTTTAATTGCTATTCTAGGTCAATAATTATGGGCCCTTTTAACTCTTAAAATGTTGAACTAAGTTGGGCTTTTAATTAAAACAAATAAAGGCTCAAAACTACTTCCTTCTTATGTTTATGCATTGGGCCCAAAATAATGTTTTTGGGCCAACTCTTTGCTCCAAGCCTAATGCATCCTTTTTATTTTATTTATTCCAATGACATCTAATTCCATCTAAAAATCTATAATTTCACCTCATCTCCCATATCCCATAGGTGTGTGACCCTATGGGCTTTCGCAGGACATTGGCAGCACACAGTGAATCAAACTCCTAGTTAAATTAGGACTCTATAAATTAATCTGATTAAATCATTGTTAATTCTCAATTAATAAATTCACTTAAGTTTAAGTCAAGAGAGGCATCTAGCCATCCATCATGACTACCTAAGTGCTAAAAGGTCAGTGGTCTGACCATTTTACCCTTCTATATACAGTTACCATGTAATAAACTCCTTTTACCACACTTATCCTATCCAAGTTTGAGTTTGGACTTATGTTAACTCAATGCTTAATAAATTATATCTAATTAAGCTTTGAATATGTTGATTCCAATATTTATATATTTATTCCCAAAATGCCCATTTGAATTTAATTCATTTGGCATTTTACTTTGGCCAGAGATTTCTGAATAAAGACATTCTATTAGAACTATAAGATAAACTCCCCACTATAATCTGGGGTGGTGAATTCTTTATTGATCACTTAACTACCTTCAAGTAGCTCATGCTATACCCAATCTCCTAGCTATATATACCTCATGGCGATGTAAAAGCACTAAAGTCAAAATATAGCATTTGATACTTAAGATACCTCAATGTTCTCAAGTCTAAGGATACTTTCTCCATTGATATGATGAGATTCTTTCACTAACATAGATTATGTATCCATGTGAAGATCTCATGATAGGTCTCTAATGTACTTATTTCTCATACAAACATCCACATGTTATCTCTAAGCATTACTATACTTATAACTTGTGAGAACTACTGCTTGACCTAGTCAAGAAGTATAACATATGCTAGTCTATCCATATTAACAATGTCCAATCTTGTTAATTCTATGATTAGGGATAATTTAGGTATTATCACATTTACATACAATAGGAATCTCACATCATAAACTCTTCATGCTTTCATTTATACTATGATTTTATACCATGGACTTAATTACATAGTTTAAAATTATTATCAAGCAAATGTCATAACATGAGCATTAAGTAATAAAGAATGCCATTTTATTAATGAATAATTGTTTGCTTATACATGAAATTCTCCTTAATACACATGTGCTTTACGGCATACAACTAACAAGAGTATGATATATGGTGCAAAATTATTTGTATGAGTAGAAGCTAGTTAAAAATACATAATCATCTCTTATATATATACTTATAGACTAACAAAGTGTGGCCTATAAGCTTAGTGACCTAAGAAAAAAAAATAAATAAAATAATACCTTACAAGAGATTGAGCATATAAGGGTAAGAGAGAGGTGTATGTAAATTTAAGAATGAGATGAGTGGACGAACTAATACCACTGCATGGGAATAACATGACTAAGATGGCAATAATTATGTGTTGTTAAGGTAGCAAGTTGAATTATATTCAAAAGTGAAATGGCATGCAAGCAATGAGGGGTCTAAGTGGTGAACTTAACAAAGTCATGCATGATACATGTGTGAATTACTTAAGGCCAAAACAGACAAGGGTAATAGTCATAGGGTATAGTTCTTAAATAATTACTTGTAGTCTTTTACTAGTTTAAAGACTTATAACATGTGAAGGTAATAACTTAGGAGGAATGTACACTAGGGATACATAGTCATAAAAGGATCGAGAAGTTAACATGTAAACTTGAGTAAAATACACATAGTGTATCGTAATACTAGTACATGGTAATAATTCCCTTAAAAGAGTTTTAATTATACAATGTGAAGTTTATAAAATAATCTACTTATATGAACAAAATGGCATGCAAGAATGGATGATGTATAAGGATAACAACCTTAACTGAATAAGGAAAAGGTTTGGAAATTGCCCTAACCTGAGTATGGAAACTTTAATTTAAAGAAAGTAATTTATGTTGGCACATGATGGTACTTATTTTATGGACTTATGTGCCTTTAATCAAAATAAGATTTAGAAATTATTTTGGGGTCAATACAAAAGAAAAGTGGTAACATGAATTAAGGCCTATAGTTGTTAAATGTTGATATGAATTGAGGCAAGAGAATACACCTAAAATTTCATGGCTATAGGCCTATAAATGTGGTGAAGAAAAAAAATTAATAGCTACGGGCCTATAATAGTGATAAAAACTCATGACGTGACTTGTAACTATCGTAAGAAAAGGACTACTCAGGACTTAATTTAGACACTGCAAATAAAATATATACATATGGAATTATAATATTCAATAGATAGCCTTAAATATACTTATAAGCTGAATTTAAATTGGGCTAGGGAAACAGACCTAAATTTGTCTGATAGAATCAAAAGTGACCTATAACTGTCCAGGTTAAATTTCAATTATGAAAATAAATTTATTATTGATTGCTAAACATTTTTAAATATTATTAAATGATGATTGGTAATAATGTGAACATAAAATTGAGATGGATAGCCCATTAGCTAAACACCCACTAGATGGGTTGATCGGTCAACTTAGAGATTAGTAGCTACTAGATTGTCTATTTTTCAGACTAAGCTAGTGTAGAGGTTGGGGTCCACATGGTCAGCCACTGTACTGGTATATGGGGAAGACCACTATCTTGCTAGCATATCTTGTTTATGTATCAGAGGATGCTAGTGTAGTGGCATAGGTTCATAATTAGGCCACTGCACTAATCTGCAGGGCAGACCATAGGTCGGTGCAGCGGCTAAAGTCCCTAAGGTGGGCCACCAAACTAGTCTATAAAGCAGACCATAGGCTGATGTAGTGGCCGAGGTCCATAAGGTGGGCCATTGCACAAGTCTACAAGGTAAACCACAAGTTAGTACATGGGTCGAGGTCCAAAATGCAGTTCACTACATAGTTTTATTTCCCTTATTGGTCCAATGTTTTCAAATTTAGTTTATCCAGTCGAGCCTATGCAATAATTTAAATATTGCTTCTAAAGAAAATAAATCTCTTGAATAAATATTTGAATTAATTAAGGAAATTAGCACACAATCCCATCTTAGAAATTAAATAATATTAACATGGATAGTAAATTGACTAAACTAAGTAGTGTAATTAAGTAAAAGAGAAATTAAATAGTGGTTTTAATTGAATGGTTATCTCTAAGGAGAACACTATACTTAACTTTTGCTAAGAAAAAAAGGCATCCTCAATGACGTTAGTATAAACATCAAGTGGGCCAATGTTGCATATTTAATGGACTATAAATTGTAGTAGGTTATAATGTAAGTATAATAAAGTAATTAAAGGTAACTCAATGGCCAAAGGGAAAATTATTTAGCTATTGACAAAGATACATCAGTTGCTTGAGTGAACAAGAATAATATAGTCAGTCTTACATGAATATTACATATTAAATTGCTTTTAAGGCTAGTAAATCATGTAATATGATAAAAGTAACTATTTGAGTGTAATATACGAGACCTACTTTTATTTAATTAAATTCACCAATAAGTTTTATACTCAGTGTACCAGTGTCTTGGTACATAGGTAAGCAAAGGTAGTAGTCAAGCCTTAAGGTACGTGCAGTGTAGCAGTAAAGAAAATAAGAGCTTACAATTTTATATATTTAATTGTATCTAGTGGCACTTATGTAATAGCTATAGGTTATGTGTCCAGCATGCTTAGAAGCTACTGAGGATTTGTAAATTTAAAAAATTAGGAACATGTATAAAAAGGCCTTTGTAATGGAAATGATTTACTTGTATAATACTTAAACAATTTGAGCATCATTTTTTTTTATTAAGGTAGGCCTGAAGCCTATATAATTATGATACTTGAATGTCCAACAAGGTCTAAAGTTGATAGAATAAAGGATATAATGATTGGAAATGTCTTATGGAGGTGGAAAATTCCTAGGATATCACCCGAACAGTTGTTGTGCTATCAAAATTTTTATTTTAAGTAAAATGGCATACCGAGGGATCTTATAGACTCATTACACCTTAAATATAAGCATTTAAAGATGGATTAATAAATTAAGGTAAATACAAATAAATAAATGAATGTTTAATATGTGTTAAATGAATGAACCCTAGGGTAATTTTAAAGATGGATGACCCTATGGGAAGTGCACCATTTATCAAAATTCTTTTAAAATCCAATGAAGGTGTCACACAATTTTTATTTTAGTTATGGAAATTAGAGGTTATTATAAGACTTTAGGTGTAATTAGAATAAAGTTTGGAATTAAAATGGATTTTTGAGAATTTTTCTAAATTCTAGTAATGTGTATGTAGGAAAAGAGAGGGAAAAAGAGAAATAAAGATAGAAAGAGCATTAAAAAGTGGTGAATTGTCTTCATAGAGGCATGTGAATTTGAATTGAAAACATATGCATGAGCTTTGTATGAATTTTAGGATGTAAACTATTATAGAATTATGAGAATGATACAAAAGTGTATGTATTTGTATAATGTAATTGATGTATTTGGTGTAAAAATGTGTAGGGATGATAGAAATGTGAATGAATGATTAGAATGGAATATGTATAATGATGGTTAAGGAATGGCCGAATGACATATTTATATTATAGGTTAGAATGGTGTATGTTAATTCAAGTAAATGAATAATATAATGATCAATGTAATATATGTGTTTGAATAAAGAAGAAAAGGGTAGTAAAAGGTTTGAAATGAATATGGTTGTTGTATGTTCTAGAGTGGCTAAAATATGTATTATAAATGTGTGCATGTGAAATAGCCATTAATGTCTATGAGATTAATGGTGTATGCTTATGCAAGTAAATGAATAATATAATTATCAATGTAATATTATGTCTGAATAATGAAGGAAAGGGTAGTTAAAGGCTTGAAATAAATATGGTTGATGTATGTTCTAGAGTGGCCAAAATATGTATTATGAATGTGTGCATGTGAAATAGCCATTAATGTGTATGAGATTAAGATTTGTTAATATATATATTTTTGTGTATGTATATATGAAGCATAAATTTGTGATAAATTGATTGAAAATGAAAATGGAGAGTATGGAGCATGAAGTGGCTGAAAGGTGTGCATTAAGTGTATGTATGTGTATTGATCATGTATGTATGAAATGGTATCAAAATGGCATGACATGAATATGTAGGTTATAGAACCTAATATGGCCGAGACATGTGATGTGTGTACATAGATATGAAATAGCCATTTAGATAATAAGTGGCTTAATATTGTAAGGGAAATGAGAACTAAAAAGGCACATAAAGAATATGAATGAAAACAAATGAAAATGGCTATTTGACATAAAAAGTGTGTCATGAGAATTAAGGCACATGGTATGAGTAATGAGATTTAGAAAATATGAGAATGATGACTATGAAATAAATGAGGAAACATGATGAAAACTTAGAGGGAAGCCAAGGGAAATTGCCATAACTAGTTATTTTGTAAATCACTTAGAAATAAGAATGAAGAAAAGAATAACAAAAAAATGTGTTTAAATCATAGAAAATGATTTAAACCTAAATGAAAAATAAAAATAGACAAAAAGCCCATATATTTAGACACCCACTAGATGGATTGACCGATCAATTAGGTATAAATTAGCTACTAGGTCTAATAATTTAGATCAATTCCAATTTTATCATGACTATAGGTGGGTGTAGCCATTATGGTTTATTTGGAGCCACTGCATAATATTTTTATAGGCTAGTGCAATAGTGTTTTGGTTTTTAAAACCACTGCATAACTATCATGGACGGGTGCAGCTAGATTTTAGTTCATAGAACCACTGCACATCATGATGTAGGTGCAGCTATAGAAAGGTCCAAAATGTGGACCACTACATAACTAGGATTCTGCTATCCAGTGTACTTAAGTACAGTCTATCAGTATGGTCCTATTAATTAAAAATTAACAGGATGTTGTAAATACTAAAACTGAATGAAAATAAAGCATAATAATAATGAATATGTATGAAATTACCATAAATGATTTGTGAGAATGCAATTTAGGATGTAATGCATGATATTACTGTAATTCCCTATTAAATAATATGGAATTGTTAAAATTTTCTTATGAATGTTAATGAATTACTAGGAATGACTAAAATTGAATGAAAGTATGTGTGAGTGTGAAGCATGCATGTGTTTTATTCAAAATTCACCACTAAGTTATACTCAGCATATCAGTGTTCTGATGTGCGGGTAAAAGCTAGGAATGTATAGGAAGTCGAAAGCTTTATAGCTGAAGAATAGAGTTTCTGGGGTACTATTTCTTGTCTTTTATTTGTATAGTTAGGATGTGTACTCATGTAATAGATGATAATGGCATTTTGGGAATGTACAAGGAATTATGTATATAATCTCTATAAAAATATGAACGATGAATTAAAATGACTTTATGTCTATAATATGTATGTAAACTTTTGAATTGTCTAAATTTCTAATATTGATGGGTCTAAGACCTTGTGGTTTTGAGTGTTGATTTAATATGTTGATTGTGCATGTGTGATTATGTATGTTGACGAGTTTGGAGGACTAGAAGGGTTAAGAGATAAGGAATGATGTATGAAATGTATTGAAGTGCATTTTTATGATAGGAAAAAAAAAATTTTAATATGAACAACTATTATGCTGTCTGATTTTTTGAAAAAATGTTTTCCAACAAAATAAATGGTTTTCAAAATGTAATATGACTATTATGAAATTAAAAGAAAGAAACAATAGATATAAATATAAAAGCAAAATAAATTAATAAAAGTTAAACAAATGACCCTTAGGGAAATTTGAGGATGGGTGACCTTAGTGGAAGTTCACTCTCTTATATGGTTTCTTCAGAAATCGGGGAAGGGTGTGACAGGTATCACTACAAAGAGAGAATGGTTAATAAAGATTGGTTTGATCTAGTAAGGGCCTTTAATAGACAATTTTCCAATAATGCTAGCATTGAGGTGACCCTAAAGGATTTAGAGTTGGTGAGATAGAAGCCTAGAAAAATCTTCTTAGATTATTTAGCAAGATAAAGGGATAAGGTGCTAAAGATGAGTAATAGGACCGATGAAATTGACTGGATAAAGATGTTTATTCGAAAAGCCAATAGCTATATGAATAGCCAAGAGTATCACCTCATAAGAATAGCTAAAGGATATTATTATTGTCTCAGAAAAGGGCTATTAGAACAAAGGATTCAAGAGGATGGCCAATTCAATCTATTCAAATAATAATGTAGGGGGAACCACTAAGACCACAAATGTGAATGTTGTCTAAGGTAAGCACTACTATAACCTAGTGAAGTGCTTATACATAATGCCCACAATTTGAGGCTGTGTCAATAGTGTCACAGGGCCTAAGACGTGTGTCAGGGTCACCACGTCGCTTACACATGGATCGAGGCAGTGACACTAGTCATGAAACTTCGAGGGGGCTCTAAAATGGTGAAAAAGGCAAAATAAAAAAAATTTAACAGAATCAATAATTCAAATTGAGTAGTAAGGAACATATCTATGCAATAAAAAAATTGAGTCAGGACTAACCTGTGAGGTGCCCGGACGGACCCAAAAATATGGGACCTTAAAGCTCAAAAATTCCATTAAGTCCATCGGTGAAAGAATTTTTTAAAATCAGAGGTCATTTGTAAATTTCTAAAATTTTTTAGGTTGGCATGTAAATCGAGGCATTTAAAAAATGTCTTATTAATGGAATATGGATACAAAAATTTATGGCAGCTAAAGGGAATTAAAATACGAATTTTAAAACAAACAGCATAATTTTTTGAGGTCTGAGCTAATTTTAATGAATTTTTGAAGTTTCCTAAAAAACTAGGATAAGTCGGGAGTGTTCGAGACCACCTATGACATGGCAAGGTGGGCCCCACACAATGACAAGTGTCCATGCAGGTTGCCATGTGGCATTTGGCCAAAGCTAAGTGGAATTCCACTTGTTTGAGCTAAATCCCTTTTCCTCTTTTCTAGCTTGCTGACCAATGTAACTCCTCCACCAAAACCTCCACTTTTTGCTATAGCCACCATTTGAGCTAATTCTAGTTCCTAAAAATCCTTTTGTATGTCAGGCATCACTAAGAATAAGAATCATGCCAAAAGCACAAGCCAATTGTGAGACAAAATTCAAGAAAGGGGACATATTCCAGACTATCTTGAATAGGGAGAGTAAGGTGAGTTTTCATAATTTCCTCCCCTTCCTTCCTTCCTTTTGGCTACTAAATTATGCAAGAAGGTGTCTAAGAGTTGTGTATGGTTGTAATTGAGGCATTGGTGGCCTTTGGAGCTTACTGTGGTAGGTTGGCAGTGTGTGCATTTGAGGAGTTTTCACCCTTTTCTTCTATGGTATGTGAACTTCAGCCTTTTTCTCATGCTTGGGAGAGTATAGGGTCATTAAATTTCAGTTAGTAAGGGTGGAAAGTAATAATTAAGGTTGATTCCATCTCTAAAGGTGTTAATTTCCTTGAGGAATTGCTAAAATTTAGCTTGCTATTATGAGCATATGTGTGATCTCTTTCATTTACTTGCTGGAATTGTGACTATTCATAGTGAGGTATTGGAAATTCTTGCTACCTATGTTGATTTGGGATAGTAATTGGCATGATTTGTGTGAGTAATGAATAAATTTGGTCAAAGAAATGTTATTGAATGTGAAGTGTGTATGTGTACCTGTGAGCCATTTGGTGTAAGTTAACTAAATTTTAGGTGCATGCCTTAATGAATTAGCTTGATTTGAAGTGTGGTTGCATGTAATTGGGGTTATGGCATGTGCAAATAAGTTTTTAAGTGTAAAGAATAGGAATTTGTGTTATTCCTTACAAGTACCCGAGACAATTAGCCTAGGTTAATGGTTAGTGTTTTAAACTCACTAATGGTACTAAAGATGTATTGTGGATTGTTTTATATTGAACATAGTTAGGGCATTAGTTAAAGTAAAGATTAGACTTTCTATGACTTACATATAAACATGAGTTTGAGAAGTTAGGGAAATATTGAATTAAGTAACAAGTAAGCATGAAATCTTGGCATAAAAGAGAGGTTTAAGTGTGCCTTTAGAAGGCTAGTTATAGATATTATAAATAGCCATGGAATTGGCCCAGTTCAGGGGTTTGAATGCTCATAAATTGGCCATGGACATAGCCCAATAATGTTAGCCTTTTGCCCAAGAAAATAATCTTGAAAGAACATTTCAAAGCTAAGTCAGTTTTGGACTTAAAACAATCCTAGAAGGTTGGTCCTAAAAATGGTAGTAATGACCTGACCTGTAACTATCCAATAGACCACTAACTGAACCAAAAATGCCACTAGACAAGAAAAATGGTATTTTCAAGTAAAAATGCTATAAAAATTAATAATAGAAGGTAAAAGAATTTAGCAACTAGAAACCTAAAAATTTTTCTAATATTTTACCTAATAGAGCCAAAAAGTGGTCGTACCCGTTTGAACAAAAATTGAAATTGTTTAATAAAAATTTTAACTATCGATTCTTGGGATTTAGATATTATAAAAATGTTTTTGGTCTATAAATTACTCTATAATTAAGCAATTTGGCCCATTGGTTAGACACCCACTGGATGGGTTGACCGATTAACTAAGGGTTTTATAGCTGCTAGTTTATTTGGTGACTGGAGAGGTCCATGGACTGATCTCTATCATGTCACTAAGTCTTTAAGAGTATTTTGTTGGTGGCTAGAGATGTCTACTAACTGATCTCCATTATGTCACCCAGATATGCATAATTAATTGTGGCTGGGGAGGCCTACAAGCTGATCTCCATTATGTCACACTGTATTTTATTATCTGTAGGGACGTTATGGCTGAACTCCATAATGGCACAAAGGCTAGTGCAGTGGCATAGGTATAGAATGGGGACCACTGCACCAGATATTTCCCTCTAGATCTAGTGTCTTTAAGTGTTTTCTCTCTAGTCGGGCCAATATAATAAATTAATTAACAAGCAGATTAAGCATAAGGGGGAAAAGGTGTGATTAAATTAAAGATCTTCCTTCGTAGATAATAAGAGATAATGTAAAGGGCATTTGGGTAATTATTCCATATACAAATGAATGATAGAGTGTTAAAAAGGCATGCTCACCTATAATATTAAAACTAGAATCAAACAACTTATTTTAATTGAGAATATATATATTTCAGGCATTAGAAATATCTTAGGGGCATATAGGTAATTTGGTATTTTAATGAATAACTAAGGTATCTAATTAAGTAATTTATGCCATAAACTATATAGGAAAGGATAATAATAGCATGTCATGATTAAACTACTTTAGTTCACCACTTAGTTCTTGTATACTCAACGTACCTATTTTAGTGTGCAGGAACACAACAGCGGGAACCTGCTAAGTAGATTTTAAGGATAACAGTTTATGGGACTTCAGAGAAAATTAATGTAATTGTTGCACAATTTATCATCCATATACATAAGTACAAATTAAAGTTATACTTATATCTAAATTATGGATATATAAGGTAAGTTGACTACTTACTGCCTATGAATGTGAGCAAAGTATGCATATACATGTGAGTATGATGAATGATATGAGCCTGAGGGTCCATATATATATCTATATATATCTGATTTATCTATGGCTGAGGCCTGTGTATGTTGTGTGCTTAGGCTGATGTTAGGATTCAAATGGGGGACCAGATGGGTCTAAGTGGAGATTATTGATTATAGAAGTGTTAAATAGGTTTAAGTAAATTTTGGTATAGAACCTGGGCAACCATTATGCTATCAAAATTTCTTCTACTTCACAATGACCTATAATCTCTTAAGTTGGCATATTAATAGAACTAAACTAGGACAAGTTCTAAATCCCAAGTAGGGTGACCTAGTACACAAATGTGACTCATGACTCAACTTAGATAATAATGAGAGGACATAGGGTGCATGTAATAGAATAGAGATAGGTACACCACATATAGGGTCTCCTAAGGGATCAAGTAGGGGGTGTGACATTTAGTGGTTTCAGAGCCTAGGTTTAAAGTGTTCCTCAATAAAGTACATAGATGATAATGTTCAGCTTCTAATTCCTCTAAACTGTTATGTTATCTAAGGCTAATAACTTATTTTTGCTATAAGTTGATGGCAAAAAAAACCCTCAAATAAGGACCAAAAGAAATGGCTAGTTTTGCCCCCACTATAATTCAAAAGGTAGGTAATATATCTATACCCTAGTGTAGTGATGCTGCACAACAGCCTCGACCATTGGGACCTATCCCACAATAGGCTGAAGCATCCTCAACACTATTACAGTGGATAGTAAATCTATTTTGACATACTTCCATTGTTGTTGTTCCACCTCTGCCTCCTCCTGTAATAGTGCCACCTCCACCACTAGTACTTCCATAAAAAAAGCCCCCTAGAGAGATTGAGGAAGCTATGAGTAATTGATTTCCTAGGGAAGAGAGAATATGATGCTGCCAGAGTAGAATATTGGCTGGATAGAACCCTCAAGGTCTTGGAATAGATAAATTATATAAAGGTAGAGAATTTATAGTGTGCTACCTACCTTCTGCAAGAAGAAGCTAGTATTTGGTGGAACACTACCAAAAAAAGGAAAACGCTAACGAAGCTAACTTAGGAATTTTTCCTGAAGGAGTTCAAGAAGAAACACATACCTAACTCCTATAAGGAAAAAAGGAGACAAGAATTCCTAGACTTAAGGCAGAGAGGAGGTCAGTGTCAGAATATGAGAAAGACTTTACTAGACTATTGAAATACATGAAGGAATTCATTCCTAATAAAGAAGAAAAGTGTAAGAGGTTTCTGGTAGGGTTAAACATGGAGCTAAGAATGCAAGTGTCTTATATGGGAGTAAAAGCCTTTGCTATACTAGTGTCCACAATATATGACAAGGAGGAGATAATGCAAGAAATAAGGGACATGTTACAGAAGAAGAGGTAGTTTACTATGAGGTAGTCTAGTGCTGTATCAGGAGATTGGAAAAAGAGGAGAGAAGTTCAATCATAGGTACAGTCCCAAATTAGGCCTCAGCATCAAACAGGGTACCAGGGGTCAAGGCAGACACATACCTAAAGATTAAAACAAGCATCGAATGTGAGACCCTATTTACCTCCTCAGACAGGCAGTGGCTCTAGTTTAAAGGGCAACAAAGTTGGACCTCCCACATGTGCTACTTGTCAGAGAAGGCACTGGGGCCAATGTAGAACAGACAAATGGGGGGAATATTTCTAGTGTGGGTCTCATGATCACTTTAAAAAGGATTGTCCTCAGAGGCCAACAGGGGATAGCTAGACTCAAGCCTCTAATATTGCACCATAGAACAGAGGCTAGAGGCAAAATAGGGGTGAGCCATCTAATGCCAATTAGGATACCAGGCCAAAAGCTCATGCTCCAGCAAGGTAGTGTGTTGTGAGGGTGAGGGAAGAGGCTGCATCACCCAATATGATCATTGGTACTTTTTACTTATTTGATGCTCCAATTTTAGCTTTGGTTGGTCCTGGTTCTACATATTCCTATGTATACACATAATAGAGGATTAGAACTTAAGCGTGTTAGTGTTGATATTAGGATTAGCAATCCTATAAGACAGAGTGTAATTGTGAATAGAATATATAGACAATGTCCTTTAGTGATTTAAGGACATAGTTTTTCAGTTGATTTGATTGAACTACCCTTTAATGAGGTTGATGTCATATTGGGAATGGGCTAGTTGACTAAACATCAGGCCATTATTAATTGTAGACATGAGAAATTGACACTTTAGACTGTAGAGGGATAGACAGTGAGAGTAGATTATGAGAGGTGTTTGTTAAATAATCTTCCCTCTGCTATTAAGGCCTAAAAACTCCTTCAAAAAGGTTGTGAAGCCTACTTGGCCTATGTAATCAACACTAATGTGTCCAACTTTAAGCTTGAACATATTCTATCGTATCTAAATTCCCTGATGTTTTCCTTAAAGAGCTACTAGGGTTACCACCTCAATACGAGCTCGACTTTGAGATTGAAGTATACCCTGGTACACCTCTAATCTCTATTGCTCCCTATAAAATAGCACCTATATAGTTACGAGAATTGAAACTTTAGTTGTAAGAGTTATTAAAGAAAGGATTTATCCGACCTAGTGTGTCACCCTGGGGAGCTCCTATACTATTTGTAAAGAAAAAGGATGGGTCATTCAGTTTATGCATCGACTATAGGCAACTGAATAGGATGACAGTGAAGAATAAATACCTTTTGCCCAAAATAGATGACCTTTTTGATCAATTGAGAGGGGTAAAAATGTTTTCCAAGATTGATTTGAGATTCAAGTACCATCAGCTGAGAATTAAGGAGCCTAACATACCCAAGACTACTTTCAAAGCCGGTATGGGCATTATGAGTTTTTAGTGATGCCATTTAGGCTCACTAATGCCCCAGCAGCTTTCATAGATCTCATACGATGTTTAAGCCATACTTAGACCAGTTCATAGTGGTGTTCATAGATGAAATCTTAGTGTACTCCCGAAACTAAGAAAAGCATGAGCAACATCTCCATGTGGTACTACAAACTCTTAAGGAGAAATAGTTATATGCTAAACTCAATAAATGTGAGTTTTAGCTTAGAGAGGTTACCTTTTTGGGCCATATAGTGTTAGCTAAGGGCATCTGAGTGGATCTTAGCATGGTGAAAGCAGTGTTGGAATGGGAGCCACTTAAGAATGTTACTGAGGAGAGAAGTTTTCTAGGTTTAGCTAGTTACTATAGGAGGTTTGTTAAAGGATTTTCTATTATTGCTACTCCTCTAACCAGAATAATTAGGAAGAATGTAAAGTTTGTATGGGATAATCAGTGTCAAACTAGTTTTGACAAGCTGAAGCAGATGCTAACAGAGGCTTCTATCTTGATTCAGCTAGAATAGGGTAGAGAATTTGTGATATACAGTGATGTCTCATTGAATAGGCTAGGTTGTGTCCTGATGCAAGATAGGAAGGTGGTAGCTTATACCTCCAGATAGTTAAATCCACATGAGAGAAACTACCCAACACATGATCTAGAACTAGCTGCCATTGTACTAACTCTAAAAATCTAAAGACACTATTTATATGGTGAGAAGTGTTACATATATACAGATCATAAGAGCTTGAAATATCTCTTTACGTAGAAGGAGCTGAATCTGAGATAGAGGAGGTGGCTAGAACTAATTAAGGATTATGACATCATTGATTACCACTAGGAGAAGGCTAATATGGTGGCTGATGCTTTAAGCAAAAAGTTCATGGTGACCTTGAAGGCTATGAATGTTAAGTTAGAATATACTTAGAGAAATGCCATAATGGTAGAGTTACAAGTAAGGCCAGACTTCAAACACCAAATTAAGGAGATGCAGATGAAAGATGAGCAAATGATTCAAATGATCTGTAAAGTAAAAGAGGGGAAGGCCACAAGATTCGAGTTGTCTATGGATAGGTATTTATACTACCAAAATAGGTTGTGTGTACTTAGTACAAATGACTTGAGAGTGCAAATACTTAAGGAAGCACATGAGGCTCCTTACTCTATACATCCAGGGAGCACGAAGATGTATCTAGGATTGAAACCCTTATATTAGTGGCTTAGCATAAAGAGAGATATGGCAAAATTTGTGGCTAGGTGTTGGACCTACTAGCAACTGAAGGTTGAACACCAAGTTCCTTCCAATTTGCTACACCCTATAGCAATACCAAAATAGAAATGGGAAAGAGTGACTATGGATTTTGTGGTAGGACTGCCCATGACTAGAAGCAAGTGTGATGCTATGTGGATAATAGTAGATAGATTAACAAAGATAGCACACTTCATTCTTGTCAGCATAGACTACTCATTGGAGAAGTTAGCTAGATTGTATATAGATTAGATAGTCAGACTGTATGGTGTGTTAGTGACTATCATTTTTTATAGAGATCCATAATTTACCTTAAGATTTTAGAAGAAGCTGCAAGAAGCCTTGGGCACCAGATAGGCTTACTGCATGGGCAATCAAAGAGGGTGATACAGATATTGGAGGACATACAGCAAGGATATGCCATTGAGTTTAATGGTAGCTAGGATCAGTACTTAGCTTTGGTTGAGTTTACTTATAACAACAGCTACCAATCCAGCTTAAGGATGGCACTATATGAGGCACCTTATGGCAGATAGTGCAAAACCCCCTTATACTGGAGTGAAATGGGAGAGAGAAAGATTGTTGGGGTAAAACTAATTAGAGATGCTAAAGAAAAGGTTCAGATCATGAGAGAAAGGTTAAAGGCAGCAGTGAATATTGACCTGAAGAGGAAAGATGTCGAGTATGCCATAGAGGATAAGGTGTTCCTGAAGGTTTCTCCTTAGAAGAAAATCTTGAGGTTTGGGAAAAAGGGGAAACTAAGTCCCAAATTTATCGAGCCATACGAGATCACATAAAGCGTCATGCCTTTGGCATATAGACTGGCACTACCTTCTGAGTTGTAACAAATCCATGACATCTTCCATGTTTTTATGGTCAAAAAGTACAGGTCAGTCCCTTCACACATAATTCCAATGTCAGAGATTGACGTGTAGCCTGACCTAATCTATAAAGAAGAACCAGTTCAGATTTTGGCTCGAGAGGTGAAACAGTTGTGAAATAAATCCATACCACTAGTTAAAATGTTATAGAGGCATTATAATAGTGAAGAGGCTACTTTGGAGCGAGAGGAGTTGATGAAAGCCCAATATCCTCAGCTATTCACTTAAGGTAATTTGGCAAATGAAGTTTAATTAAAAGGGGAAAAACTATAATGCCCACGATCTGAGGCTCTGTGAATAGTGCCACAGGGCTCGAGACATGCACTGAGGTCACCAAGTCACTTACACGTGAATTGAGGTAGTGACACTAGTCATGAAATTTTAAGGGGCTCTAAAATGGGGAAAAAGGCAAAATAAAAAAATTTAGCACAACCAAGAATTCAAATTAAGTAGTAAGGAACATATCTATGCAATAAAAAAATTTTCGAGCCAGGACTGACCTAGGAGGTGCTCGGACGGACCTGAAAATATTAGATCCTAAAGCTCAAAAATTCCACTGAGTCCATCAGTGAAAGAATTTTTAAAATCGAAGGTCATTTGTAAATTTTTGAAATTTTTTGAGGTTGGCATACAAATTGAAGCAATTTAAAAACTATCCTATCGATGGAATCTGGCCGTAAAAATTTATGGGAAGCTAGAGGGAATTAAAATATGAATTTTAAAATAGATGGCATAATTTTCTAAGATCTAAGCTAATTTTAATGAATTTTTTAAGTTTCCTAAAAAATTAGGATAAGTCGGGAGTGTTCGAGACCATTTATGACATGGCAAGGTGGGCCCCACACCATGCCAAGTGTCCATGTAGGCTGCCAAGTGGCATTTGGCCAAAGCCAAGTCAAATTTCACTTGTTTGAGCTAAAGCCCTTTTCCTCCTTTCCAGCCTGCTGACTAATGCCACTCCTTTACTAAAACCTCCATAACTTTTTGCTCCAGCCACCATTTGAGCTAATTCCAATTCCTAAAAATCCTTTTGTATGTCAGGCATCATTGGGAAGATGAATTATGCCAAAATCAATAGCCAATTGTGAGATAAAATTCAAGGAAGGAGACACATTTTAGACTGTCTAGAACAGAGAGAGTAAGGTGAGTTTTGAGAATTTCCTCCCTTTTTTTCCTTCCTTTTAGCTACTAAACTATGCTAGGAGGTGTCTATGACTTTTGTATTATTGTAATTGAGGCATTGGTGGCCATTGGAGGCCAGATTGAAGCTCACAAAGGGGAGAGGAGCTTACTATGGCAATCTAGCAATGTGTGCATTTGAGAAGTTTTCACCCTTTTCTTCTAAGGTATGTGAACTTCAGCCTTTTTCTCATGCTTGGGAGAGTATGGGGTAGTTCAATTTTAGTTAGTAAGGGGGAAAGACATAATTGAGGTTGATTTCATCTCTAAAGGTGTTAATTTCCTTGAGGATTTGCTAAAATTCTGATTGCTATTATGAGCTTATGTGTGATCTCCTTCATTTGCTTGCTAAAATTGTGGCCATTCATGGTGAGTTATTAGAAACTCTTGCTATCTATGTTGATTTGAGATAGTACTTAGCATGATTTGTGTGAGTAATGGGTGAATTTGGTTAAAGAAATGTTATTGAATGTGAATTGTGTGTGTGTACCCGTGAGCCATTTAGTGTAAGTTAACTAAATTTTAGGTATATGTCTTACTAAATTAGCTTGATTTGAAGTGTGGTTGCATGTAATTGGGGTTATGGCATCTGCAAACAAGTTGTTAAGTGTAAAAAATAGGAATTTGGGTTGTCCCTTGCAAGTATTCGAGACAATTGGCCTAGGTTGATGGTTAATGTTTTAAATTCACTAATGGTACTAAAGATGTATTGTGGATGGTTCTTATATTGAACATAATTAGGGCATTGATTAGGGTATTAGTTAAAGTAAAGATTAGACTTTTCATGCCTTACACATAAACTTAAGTTTGAGAAGTTAGGGAAACATTGAATTAGCTAACAAGTAAGCATGAAATCTTGGCATAAAAGAAAGGTTTAAGTGTGCCTTTGGAAGGCTAGTTATGGATCTTGTAAATGGCCATGGAATTGGCCCAGTTCAGGGGCTCGAATGCCCATAAATTAGCCATGGACTTGGCCCAATAAAGTTGGCCTTGTGCCTAGGGAAATAATCTTGAAAGAACATTTCAAAACCCAATCAATTTTAGACTCAAAACAGTCCTAGAAGGTTGGTCTTAAAAATGGTCACAATGACCTATAACTGTCCAATAGACCTCTACCTGAACGAAAAATGCCACTAGATAGGAAAAATGGTTTTCTTCGAGTAAAAATGCTATAGAAATTAATGATAGAAGGTAGAATAATTTAGCAACCAAAAACTTGAAAATTTTTCTAAGATTTTACCCGGTAGAGCCTAAAAGTGGTCGTATCAGTCTGAATAAAAATTTAAAGTGTTTGATAAAAATTTTAACTGTTTTTTTTTGGGATCTAAATATTATAAAAAAAATTTTGGTCAATAAATTACACCTTAATTAAGTAATTTGGCCCATTGGTTAAACACCCACTAAATGGGTTAACCAATCAACTTAGGGTTTTGCAACTGCTAGTTTCTTTAATGACTGGAGAGGTCTACAGACTAATCTCCATTATGTCACCCAATCTTTGAGAGTATTTTATTGGTGGCTAGAGAGGTCTACTAGATGATCTCTATTATGTTACCCGAATCTGCATAATTAATTATGGCTGGGGAGGCCTATGAGCTGATCTCCATTATGTCACACAGCATTTTATTGTGTCTAGGGAGGCTATAACTGATCTCTATGATGGCATATAGTCTGGTGCAGTGACATAGGTCTAGAATGTGGACCACTGCACCAGATATGTCCCTCTAGATCTAGTGTCTTTAAGTGTTGTCTCTCTAGTCGGGCCAATGTAATAAATTAATTAACAAGTAGATTGAGCCTAAGAGGGAAAGGGTGTGATTAAATTGAAGATCATCCTTAGTAGATAATAAGAGATAATGTAAAGGGCATTTGAGTAACTATTTCACATACAAATGAATGATAGAATGTTAAAAAGGCATGCTCACCTATAATATTAAAATTGGAATCAAACGACTTATTTTACTTGGGAATATATACATTTCAGACATTAGAAATATCTTAGGGACCTATTGGTAATTTGGTATCTTAATGAATAACTAAGGTATCTAATTAAGTAATTTATACCATAAACTATATAAGAAAGGATAATAACAGCGTGTCATGATTAAACTGCTTTAGTTCACCGTTGAGTATCTCATATACTCAGGATACCTATTTTGGTGCAGAAGCACACAGCAGTAGGAAGCTGCCAAGTTGATCTTGAGGATAATAGTTCAAGGGACTCCAAAGAAAATTAATGTAATTATTACACAATTTATCATCCATATACATAAGTACAAAGTAAAGTTATACTTATATCTAAAATGTGGACATGTAAGGTAAGTTGACTACTTACTGCCTATGAATGTGAGCAAAGTATGCATATACATATGAGTATGATGAATGATATGAGTGTGAGGCTCTATATATATGTGTGTATATATCTGATTTATCTGTGGCCTAAAGCTTATGTATGTTGTGTGCTTAGGCTGATGTTAGGATTCAAATGGGGGACCAGATGGGTCTAGGTGGAGATTATTGATTATAGAAGTGTTAAATAGGTTTAAGTAAATTTTGGTATAGAACTCGTTTAACCATTATGCTGCCAGAATTTCTTCTACTTCACAATGACCTGTAATCTCCTAAGCTAGCATATTAGTAGAACTAAACCAAGACAAGCTCTAAATACCAAGTAGGGTGACCTAGTACACAACTGTGACTGATGACTCAACTTAGATAATAATGAGACGATAGAGGGTATATGTAATAGAACAGAGACATGTACACCACATATAAGGTCTCCTAGGGGATCAAGTAAGGGTGTGACACTCAAAATTTATTGGTCATTACATCCATAGTTGAGTGGTTAACCTATTCAGTAGGTTGTCTAATACATATAGGCTTTTGATACTTTACATCATTATTACAAATATGAATCGTACATGTTTTTCATTGGATGACTTATGTTCCACAATCAAAGTTACCATCCCAATTATGCATACATTACAACTTATGTTTCATCACATCTTGCATGCAACTTATATATGTGCACATAAAAATGCAGACACACAACACACATATATAATGTACCTCATTTCTAACATATTGCATTTCTTTCCATCAAAAATTATACTAGCATGATTAATCCTCTAAATGTAGCTCAATTATACACATTTTAACCATATTGTACTAAATTACCATTTTGCCTTTTTTACACATAACATTAGGCCAAGTGTACATTTCATCCATACAAATATTTTATCATCATTTCTTAATTTTTTTTCACTTATTTAGTATGCATTAAACCTTATTATTCCATCAAAATTAATTTAGGACCATTTATACTACCAAACTAACAAGTTCTAAAATAGGTATACAAATTTGAAATGCATAAAAATGCAAAGTGTACATATATTTTGTCGAATACACTTGCAAAGCGATTTCTCGATGTCCCAAATATCACTTTATAGCTTCTCTTTGACCTTAGCTTACCTCTCTTCCACTTTGCCTAAATTCCATAATTGGCATTAGGTTAGAAAAATCCATAAAAAATCTACACTAATCAAAACTTGAAAATAACACCTGTACTGTAATTTTGAGCACCCATAATATCATAGAAAAATATTAAAACCCTAAAAATATGCTTAGCTTACCCTAACATTCAAAACTCCTCTTTTTCTACAAAATCTCCCTTTTCTCCTTAAATAAATGCTAAAATAAGGATCTAGATGCAACGTGATGAGGATCGATTTGAGTATAATATTCTAAGGTTTCTCATGTGATTTCAAGGTGTTTGAAGAACAAATAGGGAGAGGTTTTTCTTTGGGTATGGCATTAGCTTCTTCAAGGGGAGGAAGATAATGAAATTGTTGTTATGTGTTATGTATGCACATAAGATCAATTATATATATTAAACTCATGGACAGTTATGATTTAATCACTTAGTGATCTAATGATCAATTTTTTTCCTATTTATGTTTTAATCTATCAAAATTTATTCTTAAACTTTATGATCACCAAAATAACTTCTTAAGATACCAAAAACTCTAGAATTTCACAATTAAAGGACTCCTCAAAGTTCTTTCCCAAAAGCCAAAGGAAACATGCTTAATTATACAATCATGTAAATAAGAAATTCAAAAAAAAATACTTATCGATGTCAAAAAATTCTGATTTCTTCACCATTAGACTAGCAAGAATTTTTTACCTTCAACTTATGCTATTTTCAAGTCAGTTAGAGCACATCCAACCTTTATATCACAACTCAAATTAAGATTACTATCTATTAAATATTGACATAAAAGAATTTTTTAGTTTAGTGGCTACTTCCAATCCTTTTATTTCATGCTTTACTTTGCCCTTTGAAGTTCACGACTAGTACCTCCCTTCTAGGTTAATTTTGTGGGGCCCACTACATGGGAACCCTAATCATAACTTGAGAAGTACTATTCATAAAGCTAGGGTTTATGGGCATTACATTTCTTCCCCTTATCCTTAAAATTTACCTAGTTCAAATAGATGCAAATATTGCTCCTTCATCTGTAGCTCACTTTCCCAAGTTGCTTCTTATGAGTTGTGATGCCTCTATAACACCTTCACCAATGGCACTACTTTATTATGTAATTTTTTCACTTCATGAGTCAAAATCTAAACTAGCTCTTCTTCTTATGAGAGATTTGGGTATACCTACTTCTTCTGCTACTATCACATGGGAAGGATTTGATCTTTATCACCTTATAATGGAAACATGAAAAACATCATGAATTTGATGTAACTCTAGTGGCAATGCTAATCAATAAGCCACTGGTCCCACATGTCTTAATATTTCATATGGACCAATGAATTTTAGACTTAGCTTGCCCATCTTGCCAAACCTCAGTACCTTTTTCCAAGGTAACTCTTTAAGAAAAACCTTATCTCCCACTTCATATTCAATCAATTTTCTTTTCAAATTTGGATAAAATTTTTGCCAATCTAAAGCTACTTTCAACTGATCTCTGATAATTTTGACTTTTTCTTCTACATCTTTTATGAAATCTAGTCCCATTAGCTTATTTTCACCCACTTCACTTTAACACAATGGAGTTCTACATTTTCTTCCATATAAAGCTTTATATGGTGCCATTCCTAAACTTGCTTGATGACTATTATTGTACGTAAATTCTGCCAATGAAAGGTATTGATCCCAATTACCTTTGAAATCAATAGCACAACTTCTTAACATATCATTTAGCACTTAAATAACTAAATCTAATTGACCATCTTTTTATGGATGAAAAGCAATATTGAATGTAAGTTGAGTACCCAAAGCATTATTCAACTTTTTCTAAAATCTTAATGTGAATCTCGTGTCTCTTTGGAATCCTATTCTAAAGGAAAACTAAGAATGGAGAGCTCTCTCCTCCTTTCCACTCACTATTTGGTCTTAAGAATGCTGGTTTTAAGAATGAGTGATTGCCCTTTTCTAACCCTTAGTGCTCAACTTGAGAGGGGACATATATGACATAATGGATACTGGTACTCTATGTAACCTCATAATCTCATCTATGTATAGTTGAGCAAGTTTCTCAAGTGAATAATCCATTCTTACAGGGATAAAGCATTTTGTCTTTGTCAATTTATCCATAATTACCTATACCATATCACATTTGCTCCTGGTCATAGGTAATCCAACCACAAAATCAATTGTAACTCTCTCCCATTTCCACTCTAGTATTGCTATAAGTTAAAGCAATCCAAAAGAAACTTGATGTTCTACTTTCACTTGTTGATAGGTAAGACATCTAGCCACATACTCAGTTATATCTTTCTTTATTCTAGGCCATCAATAATATGGCTTCAAATCAAGATACATCTTTATGCTCTCGAGATGCATAACATAAGGTGAATTATGAGCCTCCTACAATATTTGCTGCTTAATATCCTTTATATTAGGCACACATAACCTATCATGGTGATACAAGCATCTATCTACTTTAATCTCATGCTCAATAGGCTTTCACTTTTTAATCAAACTCATTACATGCATGAGTTGGTTATCATTCTTCTGAGCCTCTGTCACCTACTGAATCAAACTTGGTTTTACCTATAATTCTACAAATAAAGCTCTATCTTTCTAACTCTACAATAGAACATTCATTACTTTCAAAGCACATAGAAATCTCTAACTCAATGTATCAGCTACTATATTTGCCTTACCTGGATGGTAATTAATCACATAATTATAGTCTTTGATCAATTCTAACTAACTCCGTTGTCTCAAATTCAATTCCTTTTACATAGGAAGATATTTTAAACTCTTATAATTTATACATATGTAACATTTCTCACCATAAAGATAATGTCTCCATATCTTCAAGGCAAAAACAATGGCAACTAACTCTAGATCATGAGTTGGATAATTCTTTTCATGAGGCTTCAACTACCTAGAAGCATTAACCACTACTTTACAATCCTACATTAATACACACTCGAGCCCTCTGTGAAAATCATCACTATAAATAATAAAATCCTTTCTTAGCTCTAGTAGTGTAAGGATATGGGCTTCTACTAAAATGGTGTTTAATTTATCAAAGCTCTCTTGGCATTTGTCATCCCACTCAAATCCATATTCTTCCTCAATAAATATGTCATAGGAGCTGAAATTAGTAAAAAAAATCCTTTCACAAACCACCTATAATATCAAGCTAGTCCTAAAAATCTTTTAATCTCTGTCATATTTCTCAGAGGTTTCCATTCCAATATATCCTTGATCTTACTTAGATCTAC
>CANXYI010165622.1:0-10492 GCA_948208565.1 Hura crepitans
TAAAAATTCAAGTAACATAATTTCACATCCCTTACATTATTTTAGTATCAAGATGTGCCACTTTGGAATTTTTTTGAGCACATTTTCTAAATTTTTCATTCAGCCTTTAATAATTTACTAATCACCGTAGATTGTAATCTAGATTTTATTTTCAATTTTTAACTTTTTATATGACCTCAAATACTTCTCAAATTGCATCGTAATTCATCAAATAATTAATACTATCTCCTGGTCGGGTTAACTCAAATTGGGCCTAAATGCACTATTCATGGCCCGGTGTCACTATTTACCGGGCCATTTCTCAAACCTCATTCTTTTCACATTTCCACATTCTTTATATGCTACATTCACATTTCTCACCCTTACACATGTATTTCACTCATTTTTGGGCCTCCAAATTCACTTTTTTAATTTTTCCCTTGGTCACCTCATCTTATATATTTACTATTTTGCCCTTTAGTTGTTTTTCGCTTTATTGTTCACATCAACTGACTCTACTCAATATGTGTATCCATTTTATTCCCCACTTTTCCTTCTAATTTCAATTCTATCCCATTGAAAAATTGGACCAAAAGTTAGAGTGCAATAATTTTGCTATGCAATGCACGTATATTGATAATCATTGCATGTATGACATTAATTCAATTATGACTAGTTTGTTTAATCTTGGCATACATAAGCATTTTGGATCACATTTTCTATAGCTCTTGATAGGAGAAAAGAGAGAAAATTGAAAAAAAAGAATAATAAAAAATAAAATAAACAAAAAGAGGAGTCTATCCCACACTCAGCTAAGGAATCAAGGGAACTTTTTGAAATAAGTCTAAAATAGTGGCTAAAAGGTTGAAAAAAGAGTAACTGACAAGCAAGTCATATCCATGGTGTAAAAATCTCAACCCAATCAATGACCTACCAAGCCTAAGCATGAGAAGTTGAAACCTAACAACACAAATCCACACTTTCTCAAATAGTACAAGTACCTTTTCACTCTTATTACCCGTGATCTTCTATTCTTATCACCTATAATACTCTATTCTTATCCCTAGAACTTAAACCTTACCAATCCTTGCTTTTGATGGCCACTGGAAAGCCTAAGCAAATAATAAATACTAAAACCCTAAAACCTTGAACTAAAATCTGGGATCAAATTCCCAATCAACCTTCATAACCAATAAAACCTCTAGGTTAGCTTCACAATTAACCTTATCGCCACATATGAGGTTCATAAAAATAGTCTTCCATTTTCTTAGCCAAAGTTCTTGATGCAAGTAATGGATTTAAAGTGGTAATGCCAACTTAATCTTTATGAGCTTTTTTGTTCCAATAATTATCGAGCTCAATATCAAGCCTACTCTTGTAAAATGCACTAATAACCATTTTCATTCTTAAAACAATGATCTGATAGGCAACCAATAAACCTTTAACAAATGTCTCCCTTAAAAAAAACTTGTTGAGAGCCTAGTTCTTTGAATAATCTTATGAAAATTTTTCCAATTCAAGAATCTTTTCTACCAAAATAAAACAAACCAAAAGCAAACGTAAAAAATCTATCAATATAGAAAAGCCAGTGCTACCCGTAAAAGCGAAAAAGTTTAAACTAGGAGCTACTCAAGTAAAAACTCACTTTAAGTTAAGGCATCGCTAATTGCATCAAGATTGCTTTATTTTGAAGAAAATTTAATATGGACAAAAAGTTTAGTAATTTTATTGATTAACTGGGAAGAGTCCTAAAAAAGAAAAAAAAAGCGAAAATAATGATCCTCGCTAGGTCGGAGACCCTTTGAAATAGCTTAGCTAAAAGTTAGAGGAATGGAGAAAATATTCAACCATGAAAACCTTAGTGGCTGGTTGATAAAAGGAGCTTAGTATAATGAGGTTCAAAATGCTTAAGTGATGAAATTAACCGAACTAAGTTTAATTGCATTGAATATTTTTGCAATAATTATCTTTATGCACACATATTGTCAAATGACGAACTACATCAGACAAAATAATTGAAAATCCTTTTTTCTAACAAAGCTTTCCTTAAAATTGTAGCTCTATTACTTTGTTATTTATCCAAGCATGCTACTAAGTCTCATCAAACAAAATCAAATTAGCATAACTTATATCTCACACAAAATAAGAACTCCAACTAATAATTGCCATTTTAATTCTATTTCCACATGGTGCTCTCTTTAGCGAAAAAAATCTTTGTAATTAAAAGCATGACTTGAGTTGATATAAAGGTACTTTTTCCAAAATACTACTATTTGTCATATAAAATATTAATAATTTATAATACTCTTTGTATTTCACTTGATTTTTTAAAGATCAACATTAATACACACTTGAAAATGATAGTTTCCAAAAGCTTTGCATAGTCTTCACATTTCATTACGTTATCATTTTAGTTAATGGAAAATAAAAAGAGAAGAAAGAAAAACTAATTCTAAACCCATTCCATTCTATAATAACATGAAAAACAACAAAAATCTTGTACTTCATTTGAAAAATAAAATTATGACCATTTCCATATACATCAATCACCAATAAAATCAAATTTATAACAATTGTCTCTACCATAAGAATAAAAAAAATCACCGAATTCAAAAGTCATAAGAGACAAAATTAAACATTTAAAATAAAATAAAATAAAATTTTGAATGTGATTGCAAAATTTGATAGTAATAATATAGAAGAGTAAAGTTTTTGGTACAAGAAAACTGCAAAGGCCTTCCTTTTCCATTTGAGGTGAAATTTGACTCTAAGAGATCATCATGTATTTGCTTTGCAACCTAAAAATTAATAAATTGATGATTTTTGTGAATCTAAGAAGAAACATAATATAAAAAGCATTACAATTGATGGGTTTATAGAGGCTTTAAACATGGCTCTATATTTATTTAAATGAGCCGCCTACATATAAGGCTATTTATGTAAAATCAATATTTACTAAAATTACAATAATACAATTTTAATATAGTAGCTAAATTTGGGGTAATTGTATATTTAGTCTTTGAATTTATGTCTCATTACCTACTTAATTCTTTATATTCATTTCATTCCTAGAATCCATCTCAACTTTTAAAAGTTTATATCAAAACCCCCTACCACCTCCTATAGCCGGTGTAGATGCCTTGATTTTGGATCTAGGACTTTCTTATATATTTGGACTTTAACCCGACTTGAAAAGCTTATGGTATGACCCAAATTGTGAAAAAAAATGAGAGTTTGTGTTGATAGCGGAGGGCTTGGGCTGATAAGCCCAAGCTCGACATTGATTCTAATAGGGGTGCAGGGAAGAAGTTCCTGCGGTATGGACCCATTCACCTTTTTAGGCCTATGATGATAACTAGAGACAGGCTTAAGCAATAAGGCAAGCAAGTTGGAACCCAAGTCTGCACGGACCAACATGGTCCAAGTCTGCATGGACTTGATGCTATGAGGTCTGCACTATAGTCAGCCTGTAACACCCCCTACCCATTTTTGCTCGAAACAGGCAAGGTGTGCCACTTCTCACTAGGGTCACCCATCCTAGGATTTCCCCAGGGGCCTTTCGTTTAACTTTTCCTCAAGTTTGACTAAGGTTGACCAAATATGCCCTTAGGCTAATTCTAATTATTTATTCCCTTATTACTATCTATTTTAGTCCGTTAAAAGTCCTATCAGGCATTATCAGATAATTAAGGAAAATCAGGTAGCATAACGGCTGCCCTGGTAACTAATCCTAATTTAACCTGCAAAAAAAAAAAAACACTTTTAAATCTCATTTCATCAACACCTCTCCAATCTGGACCCTCTAGTCCTCCATATCACAGTTAACAACACAACCCATACTCAATTCACAAGTCACAAGGTCATAGACCCATCAGCACACAAGCATGCATAAATAGATGTTCATTAACAAGCAAAACTGTACAAGCATTTGGTTTACCAAATTCATTTATACACATGTCCCACAACCCACACTATCTATATACATGAGTGCATCTATATATAGAATTCAAAAAGAAATACAAAAAGTACCAAAAGACTCTATGGCAGCTACACTATTGATGACCTCTGGTGCTGACCGTCGCTCCGTCTATAGCTTACCCATCGGAACACCGACACGCTGAGTATGACACTCAGTAGTGAAATAAATAAAACATATTATGTCCAAACATGCAAGCATGCAATAAGTTATGTTCCATACATAGCAAGTAACCCTAACACTTTAAGTCTAGTCACTTATTAGCTTCAGTTCACTTATCTTTTTATTCAAGTCACTTTATTACCTGAAAGGCCCATACTAAACAGACGACACTTTAAGACACCGAATAATGGGATCTATCCTATGCAATGGCCCACTTTCAAGGCCTAAGTAGCTATATCTCCCTCACCTGATAGTAAAGACCCATTTGTAGACCACTCTTAATATCGGACTAGTAGATAGCAGGGACCCTTTTGTAGACCACTCCCAATATCCATAAATTGATACACAATAGTGCACGATTCATCACAGAACCTCAGCGATTGCACCCACCACAATCAACACACAGCAATAGGCCCCAGAAGGACCGACTACCTAGCAGCTACTTTATCCCCTAGTTGACCGATCAACCTATCTAGTGGGTGTCTAACTGATGGGCCATTAACTATTTTAGACTGTAATTATCAATATTTTACCCTTAATTTACATTTTTAGACAAAAACAACATAAGTCACCATAACTTTGCCCACTATCGCAAAGTTACTATTCATTTGATCAATTCCTGCAACTGGCACTATTCAGTTGGTCATTTTGGTATTTTATGCCTTTCATCACTTGTGCTATTCAACTCCTATTTTCATTATTTCTTCACACCATCATACTAATACTAAAACTCTAATAGAGGGTACCTTATTACACCTTTCTTTTAGTCATATTTTTCTATCCAATTAAGTTGAGGTTTCATACCATATAAAGTACCATTTTTATGCCATTTTCCTTATAATTCTTACACTTCATTTACATACATATCTCACACCTAATGTCTCAACCACATGATCACATATACCATGCACAATATTTCCCACCATTCAACCACAATATACTCACACACTTACACATGCTTTCCACCTCAAATTAACATGCAATTCTTATTAATTCCATGCCAAAACACAATTATAATCTAATTATACCAAATTGTCATGCATAAACCCAACATTACACAATTCTATACAAAGTCACACACACAAAACTCAACATACACATAGACATAGTAAGTTTGGGTTTATTCCATATACCTAGGGTGTGTGTATAACCTTTTCTCTACCACTTTGACCTCTGTTCCCTTGATTTCTCTCACTTGAACTTAGTACCCCTAAACATAAACATTTTTAACTTAGAAAAATTCCCAAAAAAATATCTAAAGCTCTAATTTAAATTCTAAAACCATGGTGATTCTTAGAATTACCTAAGCTACCTATATCAAAAAGAAAAAAAATGGAATTAGAGGACTTATACTCACTTTGGTCACTATTCATGCAAGTGGTGAATTTCCCAAATTTGAGCTCCTTTCTTCAATTTCTTGATGGAATTAGTGCTTAGAATGGATGTAGGTTTTAATTTCCTATATTTTTCATGAAATTTAAGGGAGTGAGGAGTGAGAAAAGGATGAAAATGGTGGGGGAAAAGCCATGAATGGCATCGACTTTGTGGTATTCTTGAGGTTGAAGGAGACTTTTGCATGTGTGAGGTGTATACACATGTGTAACCCTTTATGTTTACTGGGGTTGGATGCCTTGGATTGGGCCAAATGGCCACCAAATGATTTAAATGAATTTTATGTCCATTTTTGCTTCAAAAATTCACAAAACATTCTCTGAGTCTCTAAAAATTTCCATTTTAGTTTTAAAAATCCTTGATTAATGGGACTATAGCCCACGTAAAATTTTAAGTCAAAATTCAATCGTTGACTTTTTGGCACTATTCACTTGCTAGAATAAAATATTCAAAAAAATATCTATAAAACTTAAAAAATTATAATTTCTCCTCCATCATACTCAGTGGAATTTTTGAGGTTTAAAGTATGGTATTTTTGAGACCATCTGGGCACATCCTAGAGTTATCCCGGTCCGACCTCATTTTATCTATTCATCTATTAGTTTTTGACCTAAAATGATTTATTAGTTCAGCTGAATTTTTTAATTCATTCGTTTTCCGTATTTTTAGACCTGTCAAAATTTTATGACCAATAAGCCAGTCATCAGACTCAAAATGACGACAAGCACCGCGGGAAACATCGTTTGGGCCTAGAAGGTACTGTTCATAAGACTTTGACTGTCGGGCATTACAATTCTTCCTTTCTTAAGAAATTTCCTCCTTGAAATTACTTAAGGTAAAAAGGTGAGGATACTGCATTCGTATCTGCTCCTCATTTTCCCACATCACCTCCATCAGGTTATGGTGCCTCCATAGCATTTTCACAAGTGGGATCATCTTGTTCCTCAGTTGCTTTACTTCTTTAACTAAAATCTGTACCAGTTCTTCTTCGTATGTTAGGTCTGGCTGAACTTATATCTCCTCAACAACTATCACATGTGATAGATTAGAGCGATATTACCTCAACATAGATACATGAAACACATCATGTATCTGTTACAACTCAAGTGGCAAACCAAGTTAATAAGCCAATGGGCTACTCTCTCAGTGATTTCATAAGGCCCGATGAATCTGGGGCTAGGCTTGCCCTTCTTGCCAAATCGAAGTATCTTCTTCCATGGTGATACCTTTAAGAACACTCGATCCCCAACTTCATATTCAATATCCCTTCTCTTCAGGTCTGTATAAAGACTTTTGTCTATCTGAGGCCGCTTTTAACCTTTCTCTAATCACTTTAACTTTTTCCTCAGCATCCCGAACCAAATTTGATCCAATAATCTTGCTTTCTCCTACTTCACTCCAATAGAGAGGAGTCCTGCATCAGTGACCATACAATGTTTCATATGGTCCCATGTCTAAACTAGCCTAGTGGCTGTTGTTGTACGTAAAATCTGGTAATGCTAAATAATGGTCCCAATTGCCTTTGAACTCAATGGCACAACTCTGTAGCATATCTTCCAATACTTGTATCACTCTCTCAGATTGACCCTCTATATGAGGATGGAATGTTGTATTGTATGTGAATCGAGTACCCAAGGCTTCTTGTAACTTCTTCTAAAACCTAGAAGTAAATCTTGGGTCCCGATCTGATATTATAATTACTAGCTCTCCATGTAACCTCACAATCTTGTCAATATATAATCTTGCCAATTTCTCTAATGAGTAATCTATCTTGACTGGTACAAAATGGGCTGTCTTCATCAGCCTATCCATAATCACCTAAATAGTATCACATTTACTTCTGGTTATAGGCAATCTAATGACAAAATCCATAGTGATCTTCTCCCATTTCCATTTTGGAATTGCAATAAGGTGTAGTAATCCAGAAGGAACCTGGTGTTCTACTTTCACCTGCTGACAAGTCAAATAATGAGTCACGTACTCAGCTACCTCACATTTCATTCCTGGCCACCAATAATGAGGCTTCAACCCAAGGTACATCTTTGTACTCCCTAGGTGCATAGAGTATGGAACCTCGTGAGCTTCTCTCAAAATCTACAATCTCAACTCATCGACATCAGGCACACATAACCTATTATGGTAATATAGACTTCCATCTTCACTCAAATCAAAGCTTATAGCCTTCCCCTCTTTAACCTTACTTATAGTCTACACTAAGTGAGTATCTCTCAACTGAGCCTCTTTCATTTGCTACCTAAAGTCTGCTTTAACTTGCAACTCAGCTAACACTGCACCATCTGGCATATACTTTACCTTAGCATGCATCAATCTCAAAGTGGCTATCATCTTTCGGCTCAAAGCATCTACAACTACATTTGCCTTTCTTGGATGATAGTCGATCAGACAATTATAGTCCTTGATCAACTTTATCTAGCATCACTGTCTCAAGTTCAACTCTTTCTCTGTAGGCAAATACTTTAAGCTCTTGTGGTCTATGTAGATATAGCATATCTCTCTATAGAAGTAGTGTCTCCACACCTTCAATGCAAAGACAATGGCTATATGTTCCAAATCATGTGTTGGGTAATTCCTCTAGTGAGTTTTCAACTATCTAGAGGCATATACAATCAACTTTCCTTCCTGCATCAACACATAACCAAGTTCGTTGTGTGAAGCATCACTGTAGATCACAAACTCCTTACCCTATTATAGTTGAGTAAGGATAGGAGCTTCTATTAGCATCCACTTCAACCTATCAAAGCTAGCTTGACACTTGTCATCCCATTCAAACTTTACATCCTTTCTTATCAATCTTGTTAGTAGAGCAGCAATCATTGAAAATCCTTTCACGAACCTCCAGCAGTAACCTGCCAATCTTAGGAAGCTTTAGATCTCAGTCACATTCCAAGAAGGATTCTATTCCAACTTTGCCTTCACCTTACTCGGGTCCACTTTGATACTTTCAACTGAGGCAATGTAACCTAAGAATGCTACTTCTTCTAACTAAATGTCACACTTACTTAACTTGGCATATAATTGCTTCTCCTTTAATGTCTATAATACAATGCAGAGGTGTTATTCATGTTCCTCCTAGGTTCTAGAATACACTAATATGTCATCAATGAATATGACCATGAACTGGTCTAAATATGCCTTGAAAACTCTATTCATGAAGTCTATGAAGGCTCCTAGGGCATTAGTGAGCCCAAATGGCATCACTAAGAATTCATAATGCCCATATCTGGTCCTAAATGCAGTCTTAGGAATGTCATCTTCCTTGATTCATAACTAATGGTACCCTGACCTTAGGTCTATCTTGGAGAAGACATTGGCACCCCGTAGCTAATCAAAAAGATCATTAATCCTAGGCAACAGGTAGTTGTTCTTAACTGTCACTTTGTTCAGTTGCCTATAATCGATACACAATTAGAGTGATCCATCCTTCTTCTTCACAAATAACACTAAAGCTGCCTAAGGAGACACACTAAGCCTGATGAAGCCTTTATCCAGTAGCTCCTGCAACTCCATTTTTAGTTCCTTTAGTTTTGCTAGGGCCATCCTATAAAGAGTAATCGATATAAGATTCACACCAAGATAAGTCTCAATCTTAAAATCCAACTCCCGATATGGTGGCAATCCTAGTAATTTGTCTGGAAATACATCAGGAAAATTAGACACAATAGGTATCTAATCTAAGCTTGGGGTTTGAACACTGGTGTCTATCACTGAGCTAGAAAAGTTTCACATCCCTTTCGGATGAGTCTCTTAGCTATCATCATTGAGATCACATTGTGTGGTGAGTCTCTGTTACCTATAACAATCACCTCTCGCCCATCTGGGGTCTAAAGACTTAACCTCTTCTTCTCACAATTAATAATTGCTCGGTGCTCTGACAGCCAGTCTATACCCAGTATGACATCAAACTCATGGAAGGGTAACTCTATCAAATCTGTTGGGAACATCTGATCATGTATCATCAGAGGATAGTGTCTATCCATAGTGTTTACTGTCACACTTTGACCTATAAGGTTGCTCACTTGAATGTCTAAATCTATAGGTTATAGTTCTAGGACTCTATCTTTAGCTTGTGTGGTGTATATATATGAGTGTGTGGATCTAAGATCTATCAAAGCTAGGATAGAAGCATCAAGTAAAGAAAATGTACTAGCTATGATGTCCGGAGCCTCCACTTCCTTTTGGGCACGAATGGCGTACTATCGTGCCAGAGCTCCCCTCTAACTAGTGGTCGGCTGGTCCTATCTTGGTGATCTCGAGGTTTACCAACTGTAGCAACAATTGAGGCCTATGTTTGCTCAACCTCTACTGGCCTCTGAGGACATTCCCTCTAGTAATGGTCTCGGGCTCCACAAATAAAGCATGCCCCTCTCCTCAGCCAACACTGACCCCAATGTTTCTTTTGACAAGTCTCACATGTGGGTGGTACACTCCTAGCAATAGACATAGTTACATTGGATGCTTGCTGTGATGGAGGTGGTCGAGGTCTAGTAGAATACCCCTCACTAGTCCTTTGTGAAAGGGCCTGCCTCTATGACTGCTAGCCCTGCTACCTCTGGGACTACTGACCTTGCTAAATGTCCCTCGGCTTCTTACTCCCACCTTGAGTTGAACTAGCCTAGCCTACTGTGAAAGGCCTCTTCCTCTAAAATAGTTCTCTCTTCTTCTAGACCATCTCTTCCATATCATAGGCTGCTGTGACCAATTCAGAGAAGTCTCTAATCTTTGAGGTGGATATCTACATCCAAATCTCTACATTGAGGCCCTTCTCAAACCTCTTGCATTTCTCCTCATCATTAGGGAGAAATTCAGCTGCATATCAGCTCAAATGGTTGAAATCCTTCTCATACTCCGAAATCGACCTCATTCCTTGCTTCAAATCGAAGAATTCTTATCTTTTCTTATCTATATAAGAGTCAAGAATATATCGCTTCTTAAACTCCTTTAGAAAGAAGTTCCAAGTCAACT
>CANXYI010165790.1:0-10155 GCA_948208565.1 Hura crepitans
CTGTTATGGGATGTGGTAGCCTTTCTATTTCTTGTCTACATCTGGGGCTAAATTAACTTGCCATGCAATGAAAGGCCTCTTCTTCTCTAAGGTCTCCCTTCTTTCTTTCTACATCTCCTCTATAGCATAAGTTACTGACACTAAGGAGGCAAACTCTTTAATCTTTGAAGTGGTTATTTCTATCTTAATCTCAATATTGAAGCCTTTTTCAAACCTCTTACATTGCTCCTCTTTATTGTGCATAAATTCATCTGCATATCTACTCAATTAAGTGATGCCCTTTTTATACTAAGACACTTATCTCTACCTCTATTTTAGGTCTAGGAACTCCTGCGTCTTCTTATCCAAGTATGTCCCTGAAATATACCTCTTTTCAAACTCTAAGAGGAAAAATTCCTAGCTCACATCTGCTGTAACTTTTCATTTTTGCGTGGCTTCCCACTAGTGGAATGCTTCTTCTTGTAAGAGAGATGTGGCACATATCAAGTTTTCCTTAGAGGTGCACTATAGCTACTACAAAATTCTAACTGCATACTCTAGCAAATATTCAGTCATAGTTACATCATCCTTTATAGTTCCTACAAAGTCTATGGCCCCTATCTTTTTTACACTCTATAGGTAGGTCTTCTGCAATACCACTAGCTATGAAGAATATACTAGGGCTAGTGGTGGTGGTGGTAGAGTAGCTATAGTAGTGCTTTGTTGTAGCTAGTTAACTATTTACTAAAGCAATGCTAGTGGAGATTGTATTTATACTGGACATGTTGTATCGCTAGGCACCGGAGTTGTTGAACTCGTATGCTCATGTATAGTTGTCAGTGTATGACTAGCCACCTCATCCCCTTATTCTTGCAAGGTACACTTGCTTATCTTGTTTTACTACAAAAGAAAAGATAATCAACTTCAAGCAGTGTAGCTTTACTCACCACAAAACCCGAATTAGTGGCACTCATGCATACTACACCTAGGAATGCCTGAACCTGTTCTGATACCATTTAATGTTACACCCCTTACCTAATCTAACACCGGATCTGAATAAGCAATATCACAATGCCAGCTTATTATATTCTTAAAACCCTTTCTTGTTTATGTGTATTAACTTTCATTACCATGCATATAGGTTTATTTCAAACAATTAATTACTAATCATATTTTTATAAAAATTTTGGCAACATAATGGTTGTCTGGGTTAAAAACCAAAATTTTAAACCTATAAAGAACACTTCTATAATCATAATTATTCACATCTCATTATCCTGGACCTTTCTGGTCCCCTAACATTCTCATATCATTATCATCACACAATCATAATGATCTCATAGTGAAGCATGTAGTATATAAATCATTCATCCTAATCATGTCCACATTATAACCTGTATTAATATTTAACAAGTGATTGTATAATAAGTTTCCATAACTAGTACTAGACCAATCTATATACATGAGTGCCTCTATACAATATTAACTACCAAAATGAAACTAAAAATATAACCAATAAAGGATGAGCTATTACACTACTTGTTGAGGCTAGACTTCTATCTATTACCTTCTACCTACGCATTAGGAAACTTACACATCGAGTATAAACTTAGTGGTGAATTTAATGAAAAATGCATTATATGGAACTTATATACATGATGCATCATACAAGTATGTCATATACGTGTAGCTATCTTACCCTCAATTTAGATTACCAATTATATAGTTTACATACCTTGTTGCCCTATTAAGTCTAAGTTACCATGTTAAAAATCATAATTAAGTTAATTACTCAAGTTTTAAATTTCTTTATAAAATTTTATCACCCATCCTCGAAAAACAATGCTTTTAACACTAGATAATGAGATCTATACTAGTGTAATGGCCTAAATTTTGAGCCTTGGTAGTTGTACCTATTTATCCATCCGATAGCAGGGATTAGTTCATAGGAACCTCCAAATATCAAAATGGCAGGGATAAGTCCTAATGAACCTCCTAACAATGTGATAGCAGGGATTAGCCTTGATGGACCTTCCAATGCCCCAACTTTAGTGGATAGTAGGGATCTGCCTGAATAGACCTCCTAATATCTAAGGCAGTACGGGTAGTAAGGATTAGGCCATATGGACCTCCTAATACTGAAGAATATGCAGGGTTCATATCTAAACCCTCAACAATTGAATCCATCATACAATATCATCAAGCACTGATCCATAGAGACTAAAGCCTCTAGTAGTTGCTAACTCCTTAGTGATTAGATCAACTTATCTAGTAGGTGGTCTAGCTAATATGGGCTAATTCCAGTCTACTATTAATTTCATCATCTAGTCTTTACCATTTCATTCAGTTTTAAGATTCATTTTACGACAACACAAGGCCATATGCACACATTTCATGCAAGTAACACTTTAGGTCATTCAAAATATGGTTCACCACTATTTCATTTTACTATAGAACTAATTTGACCATTACATATTACATTAAGTAATAGATTAAACATATATTAACATAACTGTATGCCTTATCACCTAAGCGTAAGTCAAGAATTTATGACCTTACTCTCCTACCTCCTCATCCATTATAATCACCTTTCTAGTATTCATTTTTATTTATTTCACTTTTATTATTCCCTCTCACATTTAGGGCCATTTAGACTTTAGTCTTACCTTAGGACACACACCTACACCTACTCCAATCTTAATACACACTGTGTCACATTTATGTTTAAAAGCACACACATAATTATTCACCTAATTTAGTCATGCTACTCATATTTACCCCTGACTAACTGCTTCGTTGTCATATTTCTTGCAATTGCTCACACATACACACACATGTACACCAAGCCACACCATTCGGCCATATTATAATCATGCACATACATATTATTTTTCTCTATTTCTTTATGCGACCATGCTTATTTCTATCACCTTATCTCATGCACACATTTACCACACACATACACATACATACACATATAAAACTAACATTTCCATACACACACATACATAAAACGCACAATGCATTTTCCATTAAATTCACTTATAACAGACTCCAGTGCACTCCAATTTTAGTCCTTAAAGCTTATCTTGCCTTTCTTTCTCCAACTCTTTCTCATTTTCTATAAACATAATAGAGTTTTTTCTTATAAAAATCATACAAAAATCTACACATATCCAAACTAAAATCTATCTATATGTTTATTGTCTACACCTCAAATATTACCTAATGAAAATTAGAAACCTTAAAGAAAACCACTAGCACACAATATGGTCACTATCCGTCAAGTGTTGGAATCCCTCCAAATAAGTAATCCTTTGGCTTTTTATCAGTATATTTGTGTTCAGGAGATAGTGGAGGCCAAGATAAGGGTTTAAAGATGTTAAATATGTCATTAAATAGGGATAAAATGAAGAAAAAAAAAGAAAGGAAGTGTAACACCTGTAAACTAAGATTTTATAAATAGTGCTTTTTAGGTTTGAGGGATGTTCCTTATGGTGCGGGGCATCATTTCGAGTCCGATGACTAGCATATTGGCAATAAAACTTTGACAGGCTTAAAAGTGGGTAAAATAGATGAATTTAAAATTTTAGCAGAACCAATAAATTATTTTGGGTTAAGAATTACTATATGCAGAGATAAAATGAGGTTGTGCTAAGATAGCTTTGGGTAGTACCCAGACGGACCCAAAAATATCATACCTTAACCCTTAAAAATTCCAATGTGTATGATGGAAAAGGAATTTTAATTTTTTGAGGCCATTTAATATTTTTTTGAAATATTTTGTTCTAGCGTATGAATAGTGTTAAAAAGTTCACTGTTGAATTTTGACTTGAAATTTTATGTGGGCCTTGGTGACACTAAGCAAGGATTTATAAAACTAAAATTAATATTTTTAAAGGTCCAGAGAATATTTTATGAAATTTTGAAGATTAAAATGGCATAGGGTGAAAAGTAACCCTAGCTCCCAAAGGAGTTTCAGGCTGAAATTTTGCAGGACCCTTAGTGAAATTAATCAAGGATTTTTGGGACTAGAATTATAATTTTAAGAGGTCTATAGGAATTATTTTGAATTTTTAAAACTAAAAATAAAATTGGATTAATTTGGATCGTCCTATCAACACATGGTGCAATCATGGCCATCCACCTTGCTTATACACTTAAGGTGACATGTGTGTGCATTGATAGTGTGGAAAAGAAGCCTTCTCCTTCTTCCTCACATAAAAGTTGACGCCATTTCCTCCATGGCTCCCCCTTCATTTTTTATTCTTTTCTCACTTATTTTATGCCAAAAACTCATAAGAATTATATGGTTTTGAACCTCCATGACACCCTAAAGACATTCTAAGTGATAGAAATGGAAAAGGATATCTCGAAATGGAATTATGGGCATTTGATGAATAGTTCCAAATAGATAGGTAAATGTTCCTTTCTAAGGTTCTTATTTTTGTTAAAAGGTATTTAAAGTGTAGATGTCATTCATGGAAAGAGATTTCATTTTGGTGTTGTGTATAATTTTGTAGGAATTTTTAAAGATTGAGACTATTATGGAAGTTTTGAAAATGGTGGTTCAAGGTGGAGGAAGATGAATTCAAGGGTTTTGGAGTAGCTTCGACATGACAGGGAGCCTGCTGTAAGTGAATTTAATCGAAACTTATCATGTATGTTAAAAAAATATGAAGTTGAAGTTTGGGTACATGTATGGAAATTGTGCTTATATATGTGTTCATGTGTGTGTGTATGTGAATGGCATGTTAGGAGGTGTAAATTGAGGAGATAAGTTGTCAAGGATGTGAATTGGATGTGGAAGAGATGTGTATGCATATGTTACATGCACGACTATATGTATGTCATGTATGCCATGATTTGATTATTGATGTATGGTATGAGTGCATGGGATATATGATGGTAATGTGATGTAGGATATGTAAGGGACATGGAATGAATAAGAAATAGTGTGGCTATGTGGAAAGAATTAATAAGTTATGTAGCATGAATGGTTTATGTAATATGGATTGTGAGAACACATAATGTAATAGTTAGAGTTGTATACAATAGATGGAAGAATAGGGATTTAATTAAAAGATGTGGTTTAAGATTTAGGGATGAAAAAATGAATTAATGTGTTAATATAAAAATCATGATGGATGGGGTAAAGTATGTTAAGATATAATGCATTGATGAGGAAGGAAAATGAAGTGGATTAGAAGGTTGGTAAAAAAATGTACCAAATGAATAGTGGCTATTACGTAAAATGGACCCATAACTGTCCAAAAACTTACAATGACGTATAACTATTTGAAAAATATGACCAGATGAAATAAATTACTATTTATGTCTTTTAAGCTTAAAACTAAGTAAAATAAATATACTATTGATTGGAAAGGTAATTAGTTGAGCTTAACTAAACCAAAATAAATTAAAGAACTGATTAATTATTAAAAGCTAGCTGAATAAATTAAGAGCCCAATGAAGAAATTATTAATACATGATAATGAGTGGATAAAGGTTAAGGAAACTATTACATGGACATTTTGGGTACTATGAATCACAAAAAGAGAATTTGTAATTGATGTAAACTTAAAGACATATGTATAGAGTAATCATTATGAAAAATTCTAGAAAGTATATGGCTAAACTATTTCATATAATAGAAAATGAATATTGCTATAAACATAGTAACAATAAGAATAAGCTACTAACCTTAGGAACTAAATTATTGTTATATTACAAGGATAAAGTAATACAAGAGCCCTAAAATATAATATTTTGGGAGACATCGAAGTGAAGGAAATAGAATATAAATTAGCAAAAAAAGAGATAAGAGATAACCAAATGACATAAATGAAAAGAATGGAACTTGAATTCATGACATGGTAAATTGATGAGACTAGACTGATGTTAAAAGATATTTGAGCAATAAATAAAGAAGGTTGATTACTCAGAGATATGAATTCATATAAAATGCCTCAGACCTTGGATATAATGCTTATGAAAGATAACAATAAGGGAATTTTGGGATTTATGATTATGCATACATTGGATAGCTTGACCAGTCAACTAAGGATTAGTAGTTGCTAGAGGCTGAGTCTATATGGATTTTAGCCTGTGTATGGTGGATGTAGCCATCGAGTATTGATTTGAGCCTATATGCTTTGTGTATTGGGAGGCCTATGATTGATCCTTGCTACCCACTTATAGATATTGGGAGGTCCCATGGGACTGATCCCTGCTATTCACTTAACACCTTGCTAGTGTTGATTGTACTAGGATATTAGGAGGTCCTATGGGGCTAATCCCTACTATTCGCTTCTAGTATTGGGAGGTTTTTTGGAACTAATCCCTGCTATCAAGCGAAAGGTGTGTATAGACACCGAGGTCCATAATGTGGGCCACTGTATATATTTATCTTTTGTCTAGTTCTCAAACTGGGTTGGTGCAGCAATTGAGGTCCAGAATGGGGGCCACTGCACATAGTGATTCTTGTTATCTAGTGGTTAAGAGTTCTTCCAAAACCATGGGGGTATGATAGGATTAAGAAATGAAATTGAGCAGACTTAAAAGACATTAAAATGAGCTAAATGTTAAATTGTTGTAATTGAGATAAACTATAAGTAAAATCTTAAGAACAAGAGATAACCTATCTAGAAAGAGGTGGGATAAACCTATGTAATTTTAGTAAAACTCTTAAGGAAAGTAAAGCAAGTAATGAATTATATACATAAACATAATGAATAGAGTTGAATGGCAGAGAATGACTAAAGAAGAGTATGAATAGAGGATTGAACAATACTGGTCATATGACTTGAACATGGTAAGAGTACATAAATTAGAGAAGCATTGATATGATTTAATTAATAGATAATCATAATTGAAAGCCTAAGTAGAAAGATTGGAAAATTGTAAATAGATGCTACTAGTGAATTCTTATATGCTTGCATGTGATAGGGTACATGATATGTTTAGTTAAATTCACCATTGAGTGCATACTTAGCGTATCGGGTGTCCAATGTGCAGGTGTTATATTTGGATGATGTGAGAAGTATGACCAATAGTGCCACCGACGACTGACCAAGTTTGATATTATCTGACTAAATTTTGTGGTTTAGTTGTTAGAGGTACTCATGCATGTTATCATGGGTAGTTAAGTGTTATGATACTAAGTTAGCTAGTACAATAACTTATAATAGTAAGAAATGAGTTCTTCGTTGTAATAATAGCCTAGGCTAATATTTGACCATAATATTAGACATGGGAGTGTCATGTGCCAAGGAGGTTTACCCCAGACCACTAGTACTAAAAAAAAATAAGATTTTTGACTCAATAAGAGAAACTTAAGTAAAAGTTAAATGAAAGGCTCTTGAGGAAATCCAAGGATAGGTGACCTCACGAGAAGTACCACACTTTGACTATTTTCTTAGTGAATAGGAAGGGAGTGTTACATTTAGTGGTATCAAAGTAGGTTTAGGTGGTTCTAGACTGTAATGCATGAGTGCCTGAGGAATTTTAGGATATCGACAGTCTCTACACTGCTAGTAAATGAGGACTTATTGAGAACTAATTGATGAAATGGCTATGTGAACTTCTTGGGATAGAAATAATGGGCTCAAGTGATAGTGTCATGGTTTTATATAATCCTCTTCCTCCTAATTAGAGCTGCTAATGTGGTTAATGAAGCATGGAAGGGCAATAGTGCCCCAATAGAGGAGTATCAGGCTCCGTGGATGGTAAAGAGAGGTGGTATGGTTATTTAAGTGAACATAAAATAGAAGCATTTGAAAGAAGAAAGTATAGTGCTCTTATGTATTGCATTGTGATTGTAAGACCATTATAAGGTGATTATCAGGTGAATAAGGTTCCTGATAGGAAAGGAAAGGTAAAAACTAGCTGAATATCAAGAGTAAAGAATTGATAAAAAGGAATAAGGAGAATTGTATACTTTTCAAAGTCAGGATACCTATTGAGAGACAAATGATGTTATAAGGAAGTTAATGTAAAGAAACAAAAGAAACTTGAAATAACCTTAGGGAATGGAAATAATAGAGTAGATTCAAAAGTTAACAATAAGGAAAGGATGATTACCATGTTATACCTAATGAAATTGAATGTCTCTAGAACTTGAGAAAAGAAAATCAAGTGGCCTATGAATAAGGAAATTTAGTTGCCTATAGTTGAAATATGGTTAAAGAGGTTGTTACTAGTCTGTGGAAGGTATTAAAGTTTTAAGACTCAAGCCTAGGATAACTAGATCAAAGAGCAACAGGAATGTGTGGGTTAAGCAAGAAGGTAGAGCTAATGAAGTTGAAAGTGTAACAAAAGTGAGACATTAATGGTTAGTAGATGAAACATAGGATACATTGTAGTGTAAGAGTTACAACAAGATTGAGGGTAACATTTGGCTATCAAGGTCCCTAAGGATGAGGGCTATTATTTTTCCTTAATACATTTTCTTACAGAGCCCAGGCATTGCATTACGTAGTTTAGGTTACATCTTGTCATTTGTGTACTTGCATTATACATGACATATTTTGTGATGATGAAAACTCTATGTATATGTTTTGGAAATTAAGCATGGCATGATGATAGCCCTAATATTGAAGGGACTTCATAGAGTGATGAAAGAGAAAAGAACAAGGTGATGGTAACAAAAAGAGAGTGATAAAGAAATCATGAGTAGAAAGAGAATGCAAGCTAGTATTGATGCTAATGAGCAAACATAGGAAATGATATAGATATTGAGGCATGGATCCTATAGGGGTATAATGGAAATGAGGCAATGGAAACAATGTTAATGATTCATGATGAATACAAATAGCTAATTTACCACTTCAGAACTTAAAAGGGAAAGTGGACCAAGTGATTAGTGGATAAACAATGTTTATGAGAAGATTGGAATATAGGAACTATTAGGCATCTGAGAAGCACCTAGAGACTAAGTTGTTTTAAGACATTAGAAGAAATGAAAGTGTGGTTAAAGGAACTAGTGAAAGTAAGAGATGAGGCAAGAATCATCTAGCCTGTATGTGAGATGAACACACAAGTCAATTGAGATAAATTTAGGATAAAATGATCTAAGGATCATGTTGATAAATAAGGAGAAAAAGAGTATAACCTAGCATTTAAGTGTGCTAAAGGAAAGGTTTATTAAGAAAGGTTACTACAAGAAAATTTATCAAAAATATTATGTTGTGATGTTAAGGAGATATTGTAGATTTGTATTCATTCATGAGATAATGTGAATAGTGTGAATGAGGTAAAATAAATATGTAAGGACATTTTTGTAATGCTTAGTGCTATCATTGAAGATAGAGTGTGGAAATAAAAGGAGCAATAGATGTATTCAGTTTGGCATTTTACTTAATGATTATAGAATGGTGGAATGAAATGTGATGGCATTGAAAAGTATGCTAAGGGAATTTCACCTACCTTGAGAGAAATCAGGAAAAGGAAAAAAATTTACCCAATAAAGAGTAAGAGGTAAATTTGTATGAAATGAGATACACAGAGATGCGAAGGTCTCACTCATATAGAAAGAGAAAAGAATGGAAGTATAGTAATGAAATGTGAAATTCACCAATCATATGACCATAGGAAATTTTGAGGATGAAATTTCTTAAGAGGGAAAGACTTGTAATACCCGTAAGCCAAGATTTTAAGAATAGTGCTTTCTAGGCTCGAAGGATGTTCCTTGCAATACGGGGCATCATTTCAAGTCTGATGACTGGCACATTGGCCATAAAACTTTGACAGGCTTAAAAGTAGGTAAAATAGATAAATTTAAAAATTTAGCAAAACTAATAAATCATTTCGAGTCAAGAACTACTATATGTAGAGATAAAATGAGGTTGTGTCGGGACAACACTAGGAAGTGCCCGGATGGACCCAAAAATATCATACACTGCACCTTAAAAATATCATACCCTGCACCTCAAAAATTACAATGAGTATGATGGAGAAGGAATTTTAATTTTTTAAAGCCGTTTAATATTTTTTCAGAATATTTTATTCTGGTAAGTGAATAATGTCAAAAAGTCTACTGTTGAATTTTGACTTGAAATTTTATGTGGGCCTTGGTGACACTAGGTGAGGGTTTTTAAAGCTGAAATGAATATTTTTAGAGGTCTAGAGAATATTTTATGAATTTCTAAAGATTAAAATGGCATAGGGTGAATAGTA
>CANXYI010165911.1:0-25195 GCA_948208565.1 Hura crepitans
AAGTAATTATCTATTGAAGTAGATAAATGTGTGTATACCAAGCTTATTGGTAGTGATTGTGTGATTATATGTTTATATGTAGATGATATGTTGATTTTTAGTACTAGTCTAAATTTAATACATGAGATAAGATGTTTTCTTGCATCTAATTCTCATATGAAAGACATAGGTGAAGCGAATGTGATATTGGGTGTTAAAATCATAAGAAAAGGTGATATTATTATGCTATCACAGGAACATTTTGTTGAGAAACTTTTTAGAAAGTTTAGACATTTTAATGTCAAACCTGTGAGTACTCCTTATGATGCTAACACTCAATTAAAGAAAAATAGAGGTAATCCTATTGCTCAATCTAAATATGCACAGATTATTGCGAGTCTGATGTATTTGATGAATTTTTCTGGAACCTGACATAGCATATGCTGTTTGTAGATTGAGCAGATGTACACACAATCCAAACCATGAGCATTGGGTTGTAATAGTCAGACTGATGAAATATTTAAGAGGTACCATAAAGTATGGTATTCTATATAGTGGATTTCCTGCTGTATTAGAAGGATATAGTGATGCCAATTGGATTTCAGATTAAAATGAGACAAAATCCACTAGCGATTATATATTCACCCTCAGTGGTGGTACAATTGCATAGAAATAAGCCAAACAAACTATTATTGCTAAATCCACCATGGAGTCAGAATTTATTGCCTTGGAGTTGGCTGGTAATGAGACTTAGTGGTTAAAAAACTTCTTAGCAAATATTCCATTAAGCGTGAAACCAATGCCTTTAGTTTCCATGCATTGTGATTGCCAAGCGGCAATAGCCATTGCAAAGAACAAATCTTTCAATGGTAAAAATAGACATATTCGTTTGAGACATGATGTGATAAAGCAATTGTAAAAGGATGGAATTATATCCATTGATTATGTGAAGTCAAAAGCAAATTTAGCCGATCCTCTGACAAAACCATTGGATAAAAAGTTAATAAATGAAACATCGAGGGGAATGAGACTTCAGCCAATTAAAGACATCAATAATGGCAGTAACCTAACCTATGAGATTGGTGATCCCATGAATTAGGTTCATATGGGTAATAACAAGTCATTAGTTGATCTATTGAGCACTATAAAATTACATTCCTCTTATGGTGTAAATAGTGCAAAAACTGTAAAGAAAGTGAGGATGAGTTAAAATTCTTAATCAAATTCCATATCCTTTATAGGTGGTGCATTAACTGCAGTATACACTCGATGGAATGACCTATATAAGTGTGGAGTGGGGCCGCTCTTATAAGATTTGTGGCACAATCTCTAAAGCACTTATGAAAACCAAGCACGCACATGGCCTATTTGTGCACAACCGCGTTAAATAGCAGATATTGTGAGATATAATGTGATTAGTGAGAATTCTAGCTTACAAATTAAGTAATTGCTTCATAGAAGCTTAAAGCTTCATTGATTACTTGGTAAGTTATATCTCATCTGTCTAGTTCTAATTCATAGTCTAAGTACACCAGACTCGATGCATTTTATCTAAAGGAATCTAATAAATTACCTTTTCTTAGTCCTTTCGAAATATGTAGGGGATTATGGTAAATTTATATGAGATATTCCAAAAGACTAAGAATCCCACATTGCCTAACTAAAACCTTCACCCATATGTTTATATACAATCTCTTGACAATGGGCTAGTAAAGAATAAGTGAGTGGGTTAGGCTTGCGCATATGAGCGCTGGGCCGAAAGCCTAGTTTCAGTGCAAATCAGTCGATTTGCCCCCCTTGCGCGCGAAATATACACGGGGGCCTAATCCTAGTCGATTTTTAAACCTGAGATTAATTTTAATTTTGACAGATTAAAATTAAATTTTGCTTATCTGAACTAGTCTAATTTTGACCAAGTAAAATGTTTATCCACTTCATTTGATATTTTCGGATTTTCCTCCACCATATTCTTACCACCATCTCCATGTTCTGCTCTATCATATATTACTCCATCTTCTCCACTACTAACCGTTGAGAGACCTCAAACTCTCAAATCTTGAATCAAAGTTACCCAATTTAGATTACCATGGTCATATTTTCTTAACAAAAAAGCATTAGTAGCAGACAATAAGAAAGTTAAATTTTTATTTAGGATAAATCTCCTTTTCAACCAAAATATGTATAAGGAAGGAATTTGGATACTCAAAAGGGAAGTGAAATCAAGAATGACATAAGCAATTCACAATTATATCATAGCTTTGTTGGCTCAAAAAAATACAAAGGAACCACTATTTTACATTCTATACTTGATTCAAAGAAAGAAGGGATAAATTGTGCTATACAGAAATATTCTAAAGCAAATTCTCTCAATCGGATCAAATAACAAAGTAAAACTATCAAAACATTATCACCTTACAACAAACAACCACTAGTATCTTAAAAAGAATAGCTACCACACATGAAGATCAAGAATATTATATCAGATGTCACTTTGGTGCTTTTAATATTAAAACAAGAAAAATTTATTATCTTATGTATCAGTATTATAGATTCAATTCACTATATTCATTAATTTTCAAATTATGTAGTAATATTTTTTGTAATAAAATATATTTCCATCTATCATCATTATTAAATTTTTTTCTGCATTACATAATTACTCCTATTCTCAGTTGCACTTGTTGTCATAATAAAATTTGAGCACTGAAATCTTTAATTAAAATTTGGTTCATGCACATATAAATAAATTAAAAATATATATAATTGCTTAAAAAAGCATGCACATTTATATATATATATTAATTTATTCATAATTAAATTAATAAGTAATAATATTTTACAAATAAAAAAATGAATTAAATAAAAAAAGTTTTACTAATTCCTACGTCGCACGGGACACACCTAATTACATAATAACATAATACGAAAGTTTACATAAGTGGACCCAACTATCAAGCTAACTTCACCTTTATTAGACTCTGATGCAGTGTTCCATTTACTACCTCAACCCTATCGATCTTAAACTTGCGTATGGCAAAACGTGAGGGGTGTACAAAATTGAACCGAAATAGATTATCAAACTGAACTAATGACAATTTGATATTTTTATTCGATTTTTTTAGTTCAGTTCTTAAAGAAAAGATTGGTTTAATCAGTTTGATTCTTAAAGGATGAAAATTGAAAGAATCAAACCGATCGAACTTCTCAAAATGACATCATTTTAGAATTTTTGCATATATATATATAGAATTTCAGTTAATTCGATTCTTTCGGTTTGGTTCTATACAAATGTTAATTTTTTTCTGTTCGGTCCTTGTAAAAAATTCGATTTGGTTATAAAAATTCTTAAATTTTAGTTTTCGATTCGGTTCAAAATGGAACCGACCACATGCGCAGCCCTAGGCAAAAATAAATGCACTGAGGACAAAATATTCAGTGGTGCGACTCTAATTTTGACGACTTCACATAGTTGTCTCAAATATAAGCATAAGAAAAAGAATCCAAGGAAACCTTTTCAAATCAATTAAATAAACAACATCCATTTATTTGTCATATATGTTCTTATGTGTTCACACATATATGTATAATTATACAATCTAAGATCTCATGTATACTAAAACAATAGCTTTAATTATTCACATACATAATCCTTCTATTATAACTTCTTCATTCATAGAGATTCATATACTTTACCCAAATTCCTTTGTTTCAATTACATATCATATTATCATTTCACTTTACATAAAGCTTTATTGGTTTATTAAAACTTCACATGTACATATCATGTATATATAAGATGTCCATACACTTTCCAAACATAAGCATGTCATATTCATACACATGTTAAATAAAAGTCATAAGGACCCTTATTATTACTATAAGTACATGTTAAGAAAACTCATCAAATTCAATTGGGCACATATAAGGATTACCATATATTGTTATGTAAATCATTGTTGTATATTCATGCATAAACATCAACCTACCTATTACATTAGGTATCTATTTCCACAATCATTTTCTAATTTCACGTAGCAAAGCACGCAATATCAATTAAGGTTATTTGTAAGCATAAATTTTTATATCACATTTCTTATTCACCTTTATAATCCACATTTTATACACATCAAAATATTCAAATATGTCCATTTCATGTTCTCATTTTCCATATTTCATGTTCTCATTTTCCCCATACATATATATAAATAATTTATGCATAATACACACACACACACACATATTATGCATAAATCAAATTGCTCTTATGGTTTTTCCATTTCCATATCCATATACTTATCATAGGCATCATGTGTACATTCGTATGTTATTTTATTTGCCTAATTCTTCCTAGATATTACTTTAATATTAGGGTAATATGATAGCTGTAACATTCATTTTTAAGTGCCTCATGGCAGTAACCTAAAGGTGTAATTAGTGGCATACTAACGTGTAAACAATTGCACACTAAGGTGTAAAAGATCACAAGTTTACTAGTGATGGTCCCTTATTTGGCATGCCAAACTATCTGATAATGCATCTACATGTCCTAGGTAGAATATAAGTTTACATATCATATATTACCAAATCATTTCTCATAAAACACATCCTTCTTCGAATTTTATTTCTTTCTCATATTGTAGCACGCATACATAAACATTTCCATAATACGTACTTTTTGTTCTCCTGCAATATCCATGCCATACCAATGTCCATCAAGCAGCAAGACATTTCACATGCAAAATAGCATCATTTTAGCCTTCTTGAAGGGGGTCATGGCTATGTGGCCATCGGCTCTCACAATCATGAGGCTAAGCCTCACGACTATGGGACTTAACCTCATTGAACAACCCAAAACCCCAAGTTCATGAAAAGTATTTTTTGAGCTATGAATAGTGCTCTCGAGACCTACCCGAGGCATAGATAGTACAAACTAGATTTTCAAAAAGTACAATTTATGATAAGATGTAGTAAAAATAAAAATTCAAAATAACACTGTTTCGGGGTTGAAAAATCAAAAACAAAATTTGGGTAACGAATAAACAAATAAGACGAAATAGTGAATTATGTCAAAAATTAAGGAAAGATTTATTGAATTGATTAAGCATGATTATGACCAACTAATGGAGGTTTAACAACCTAGTGAAAGATAAATTGAAAGGCTTGGATGGGTGACATGGCAAAATCTTGAGCTTTGGTTTTTGGATTTAAAAAGTGGCTTGATGAGAGAGAAAGAATGAATAATAACTCACTCTTCACCTTTCCTTGGTCTACACCTTTTCCCCCAACTTTCTCTTTGGATGTCTTCATTAAACCTCTACTAATCCTCACAATTGACACCAAGAAACAATGGAAAAACTAAATTAATGCTTAGGTGTTAGTGATTTTTGAGAATTGATATGGTTTTGGTGTATGAATTTTTGGATTCATTAATGGTAAATAAGGGTTTTCTCTCCCACCTTTACTATACCTTAAGTGCTTTTATGGAAAGATACATGGCATTAATTTGAGCATTTTATGTGACCAAAGCTTGAAAAAGAAGGATAATGGATTTTGCAAGTTAGGCCAAAACACATAGAGAGTAAGTAAAAAGAGAATTTCTTCTTTAAGGGAAATCATAAAGATACAAGGGAGATTTTAGTGTCTTGATCTTGAGGTTGGTATTTACTAATTTGAATTTCTTCTATATGCACAAATATACAAAGTTAGGGTCCTAAAGGTTGATGTAATTTATAAAAATAAACTTAGGGATTTTATTTGGTTATGTTAGTAGAACTTAAATGCACATCTAAACTTGAGAAAACATAGCATTAAAGTTGAATCTTACCTTCACCGAAACATGCTCTTTAGGAAGTTTGAAAGGATTTCTTAATATTATATAATTGATGCTTACAAAGTTGTTTGAAATTATAGAATATACCTCATGTTTGACTTGTATGTAAACTTGAACCATTTCTAGATGGAAACTATAGCATGGCTAAAACTATGTTATGAGCAAATCTTAATAATTTCCTTAAAATTATGTAAATGCATGAAATAAGAGTTTAAGAGAACTTGTAAACATAAGGTGCATGGATAAAAAGAAAATAAAAACACTGTTTGAATATGGAAAAGTTTGAAAAGATGAAAATATGATGTGATGAAATAATTGTATATGTTCTTGGAATGAGGAAAATAAAGAGAAATTATATTTATTAACAAACCTTTAAATATGGCTGAAATTAGTATTAAAAGACTTGTGATAATTTCCTAACTTTTTGTGTAAAATGAATATGGTGTATATTCATGTGTGTGTGTGTACTTCCAAAGAATGGAGAGTATTACTATGGACAAGGCTTAGCTTACTACATGAAAATGAAAAATTATGGTCAAAACATATGTAGAACTTAAGAATACCATTAGAACCCAAATCTTTATGTGTATTAAAATCCCCGTGAATTATTCATAAAGATGTATGACCATATGCTATCAAGCATAGGGTGAAATTTCTTTGAGGTAAGAATTTAATCTCTAACGATAAGAGTGATGTATGATAAATAGCATGTAAGCATGCATGTTAAATATTGGATTTACGAAGCATACAAGAACATGCGATTTGCATGTGCTTCATGAGAAGGTAATACATGAACCCGAATATGTGAACATTGGTTTTGCCAATAATTAGAAATGTGAAAGTAAATATGAAATGGCAAATGCTTTAGATTAATGATACCTTTATAATGAAATTGTTATAAAGCATGTTTAGTGCATGCATAAAGTGTTTATACATAGTAACATTATGTATGCAAGAATATGGCTTCATGGAAATAATTATGAGATAAATAGAACCCATTTCTACCTAGGTTTTCAATATAGCCTTAGAATAGTTTGACATGCCAAATAAAGGATATTAGCATATCTTTGAAACAACTATTTTATCAAAATGTGCATTCTTTTTTAGTGCTCGAAACCACTCATGAAATTTGAGTAAGCCGTTAGTTTAAAGGTATTGTCAGACCATATAATTTGGGTAAGTGTAGACACTGGGTTTTGGGGATCCCGCATTCAGATTGTCTAATAATGAATAAAGATAGAAAAATTCTAATAAATATGAATGCTGTCACCAAGACTTGAGAAAAAATAGTTAATTTTTTATCGAGGACTTTAACTCGACCCAACAGGCTCACGGTGCAACAAAAAATGAAAGAAAAACAAGCATCTGTGATAAGGGTCTAATGCCTAACACTGATGCTAAGGGCAAAGCCCCCCGCAGTAGGAAGTAAAATTGTTGAAAAAATTAATTAAAATTTTTTTTTATTTCCACTGTTTTGGAGGCCAAAATAGCTATTTTAACCTGTTGAAATGGTCATTTTCGGCTTCCAACACGACACCATTCCACACATTTGAATCCTTGAAAAACTCCTAAACAACCTATGGAAAACAGCCATTTTTGGAAATGGCCATTTTATCCGAGAAAACAATTGTTTTCAGTCTTAGGTTTCACGTATTTAAGTCGAACTCTGTACTAGTCCAAGGGGTCGACTTTTCTCGATAAGTGCATACCAAAAAAAGGCAAAAAGCACTTTATAAACAACTTTTTTTTTTATTTTTACAGTTTCTTTTAAAAACTTTTACAGATTCTTTCTCGAGTGGATTCCTGAAGGCAATTATACATGGTGGGTCGTCCAAATCTTCTTCTTCTTCTTCATTTTCTTTTTTCTTTTTGCATTTGTCTGCCAGTCAGGCATGGTGCCCTTTTATTTTATTTTATTTTTTGCCCATTTACCATTTAAATGTGGTAACTTTATTTTATTTAGGTACTCATCTACCAATTAGATGTAGTACCATTATTTTTTTTATTCACTGGTAATATATTATTCTTCTATACTTTTTGATTCAATTATTATTTGTTCTATTTTTGCATGTTATTTATTTATTTGTTTGTTTTTATTTCTTATTTTCTTCATTATTTCTTTAGTTGTTTATTTCATGTCCTTTTATTTAATTATTCTTTCTATCAATTTTATCATTCGTTTCATACTAACATTATGTTTTTATTATGATACGAGTTGTATGAGATTTGTTGAAATTTTTATTTAATCTGTCTTTTGTCCTACTATCAAACATTTGGTAAAATTGATTCTTTATTGTTCTTCTCCCTTTATTATTTTATTTTTATTTATTTATTTTGTCTAACCTTTATTTTCTTCTTAATTTTCTTTTTGTACTATTTATTTCCATTTTTATCTTTATTCGGTTAGATTGTATTTTAGGCAATTTTAATGTAATTTTATTTCCTTTTTAGTTAGAATGTATTTTAGGTAATTTTCATATAATTTTTGTTTTCTTTTTGGTTAGAATATATTTTAGGTAATTGTCATGTAATTTAATTTTCATTTTAATTATTTTCTTGCATATCCCTTGAATGTTGTAATATATAGAAAAATTATTTTTACATGTTATAAAAAAATAATTGAATCTTTTATACCTAATTAATTGGTATTTTTCTAATATAATAGGTTTTTATTTTTCCTTAATAAGTCACAATAATAAAACTTGTTTTCTAAAATCAACATGCAAGAACCAAAGTTCTCAAAAGAAAATGAATCGCCCGATTTCATGTATGTTTTCCTTTAGTTTCATTTATTCCTTTTGTAAATATCTGCATTTTATTATTTCTTTTATGATTGTATGATTTATTTTAATCTTAAAATCTATTTGAAAAAAATAATAAAATTATAAATTTAATTTGAAATTTCGTATTAACTTAAAGTATAAATAAGAGTAGAGTTCTGAACCACTCTGGTTTTAGCCCTACAAGGTATTTTTCAACTCCAATTGGGTGGTAACTCCTACTTTGTAGTGCCCAACTCGCTCTTTCTAGGCTAATCAAATAGAGAAGGCTTAAGATTTTTTTAATTTCCTTTTCGTCTTTTAGGACTCGAGAGGTGAGATTTAGGTTAAGTCTTTGGTTGTTTTGGTTTGATCAGCCTCGAAAAGGAAGGGATGTAAATAATAGCGACTCCACCGAAGACACCATGAGACCATGCTTCGAAAATACCTCAAATTAATATAGATTTTTGTATTTTGAATTTATAATATTATCTTTTTTTGAAACTGCACTACATGCTAGAGCCTTAGAATAAGTTAGGCGTCCCTTTTTTACCCTGATCTCATTTCAAAGCATGAACTCATTTTCATTCAATTTGAGAGATTATTAGAGGCGGCATCAAATCCAAGCCTCATACTTATAAGGTATATAAAATGGTGAACTAATTAGTCATATGCTCATGATGAGATAGACCCGTTGTGGAGGGACCATGCTTGGATAACTATAATTTGCGTAACCTGACCGTGAGCCCACGTATTAACCAATAGCAACTTCCCTTAGGTTTTCTGGTTAATGATGCATTACATGCTATGTGGGCTAATATATGTGAAATTTAGCTTAGTTATCCCGAAATGTTGTTAAACCCATTGGGCCTTTTTAAACTGGAATGGGCTAAACCTCGTATTTTGGTTTGATTGAACATATCCAACATATAAGGGCCAAATATCTTACATGCGTTCTTTTAAATACGAGAGAAATAATATTCAATTATCTATTGTTTATTATCCAAACCTGTTAGGGCCCTCGATGTCCCATAGGTACCCTCCTAGGAAAGAACATATTAACCTCGTGTGTGGGAAGTGATAAGGGTGAAAGGCTCTTACTTGTGTTTGTTGTTGTACACATTAATAAGCATCTGCATTTCATACATCTTCATGCATTTTTGCATTTTATTTATCATTCCTAACCCTCTGTCTTATAGCCATCTTAAATCCTCGAGCCATTTAGGTACATGGGTCAGACGGAAGAATAACCTAACAAGAGCTCATCCTTACCACTCACAATCTAACAGATATGGTAGGACAAGGAGAAAGCAATTCCTTTACTTAAGACTTTGAAGCTAGAATGGACTAGAAATTTGAGAAATTTTAAAAGAGGATAATATCCATAATCTTAAGAGCGATTGCTGGGGTTACTCCTACTTTTAGTTCACCACTACCTGCTAAGGCAATAGCAGCCACACTTGTTAGAAAGACTACTGCTACTTTTGGCAGAATTGGCATGAAAAAGGACTCTACCGGTTTAGGTGAAAAGGTTGGAAAAGCTGAATATTTTCATTTGAAATTTGATTTCTATAAGGACTTTGAGGATAAAGCTGGGAAAAAGGCCGTACCCTAAAAAGTTGAAGATGTTGCCATAAATAAATTAGAAGAAAAGATGAAGGCGATAACTAGGCTTATTACCATAGGTAAGGGTTTGGATCCGAATGAATTTACCCTAAAGTCTGAGGAATTACTGCCCTCTAAATTTAAGATGTTGGAGCTACCAAAGTTCAATGGGATAACTAATCCAAGGGCCTATGTTAAGCAGTATGATACAGTCATATGGAGCACAGAGGTCAGCACGAAACAAAAGATAGCCTACTTCAGCTTTATGCTGTATGGTAAAGCAATTGACTGGTACCATGGGCTAGAGAAGAAAGTGAAAAAAGATTAGGGTAAGATCATTGAGGCTTTTACTAGCCAATATAACTATAGCACACATATGGAGGTTACTATGAAAGACCTCAAACTACTTAAACAAAAGCCTAATAAGACTTTCATAAAGTATTTAACAAGATAGAGGTCTAGGGTGCTAGAGATAAGGAGTAAGCCAGAAACATTGGATCATATCTGTACGTTCATCAAAAATGCTAGCTTATACTTAAAGGATGGGTTAAAAGCTAAAGGGCTCAAGGATTAGGAATTACTAAAGGATATAGCGATTGATTTAGAAGAAAAGCATACCAAGTAAAAGAAGAACTCAGAAGGGTTCAATAATAGAAGGAATTTAAACAACAGGGGCATATATGGAACAAGCTATAGTGGGATCAGTAAAACTGCTAAAGTGTCTACGGTGACAAGACACTATTCAAATTTGGGCAAACCATTATCTTGGTACTTGAAATGGTTTTAAAAAGAAAGGAAATTCCAATCTCTTCCTTCTAAACCTACCAAAAATAAAGGCTAACCTTATCATAGGTTAGACTTATACTATTAACATCATCAGCACACAAGCTATGATACAGATAACTAGGGCTGTGCAAAACCAAACCGGAATTGAAAACCGAACCAAAATTTTGACAATTTGGTCTATTCAGTTCTATTTTTTTAATTTTTGATTTTTTGATTCGGTTCTGTATAGTAATTTCAATTTAATCTATTTGGTTCTTGAAGGGTAAAAATTAAAAGAACCAAACCGATCGAACTTATCAAAACGACATCATTTTGATATAAAATGACATCATTTTGATGTAAAACGGTGTCATTTTTGGGGTTTTATATATAAAAAAAATAAAAATATATATAAAATTTTGGTTAATTCAGTTTTTTCAGTTCGATCCTATAAAAAAATTAGTTTTTTCGGTTCAATTCTAAAATTTTCTAAATTTCAATTTTCGATTCTTTCAGTTTGGTTCTGAACCGAACCGACCAATTGCACAGGCCTACAGATAACTGCTATACTTTGGGAGATAGAATTTAGGATTTGATTGATTCAAGGCAAATCCTTAATCCAGAGAAGAGACAAAAGGGTTATGGTGCTTACTCTAATGTTCCTCCACCCATCAACATGGTCAATTTGGGATTGTTAGAATGGTATGTGCTGCAGGACTTATACAAAAATGACTACCTAGCAGTGGAGAAAAAAGTAGAATCAAGTCAAGGTTTGGTTTTTCTGATAGATATATGGGTTACTGATAGTGAAAGCGAGCTAAAAAAACATGTAGAGGACTTATAGCTTGGTTTAAATTCTAAATAAAAGCCATCAAAGGAAATAGAGGCTAATATAGTAACTCGAATAGGTCGGGTAGTGCCAGAGATAGAAAAGGAACCAATTCCCTCGATTGCATAAAAGGAGGATGATGTGGTAATGAAGCAGCTAAAAAAGACTCCCATATAGATTTTAATTTGGGATCTACTATAACAATCCCCCTCACATTGAAAAAAGGTAGTTAAGGCCTTATGTGCTATAATAGTTTTAACCACCATATCGCCATCTAAACTAATGGCAATGGTAAAGGGGGAGGAGAAAGCAATGGTCAGCTTTTCAAATGCAAATCTTCCATCAGAAGAGCGTCATCACAACTGACCTTTGTACATAAAAGCTGAAGTTAATGGCAAGCATACAACATACGTAATGGTTGATGATAGGTCATCAATCATTGTGTGCCCACTTAAAATAATAGTTATGTATGGGATTGAAGATTCTATGATCTCTCAATCCAAGCTCACCACTATGGCCTATGACAATACTAAGAGACAAGCATATGGAACTTTCAAAGTCAAGGTAAAATAAGGGATGATCATAGATGATGTGAAGTTTATAGTGCTTGATATCCCTGTGAACTTCTTTTTGCTTTTGGGAAGGTTGTGGTTCCATAAGTTAGGAGGGATTCCATTAATACTGCATCAGATGATAAAAAACCCCTATAATGGTGAGATAGTGATAATAAGGGCTGTGAGAGAGAATCAGGTTTCAATGCTTGAGATAGCCAACCAGCCTTTTAATGGTTTTCATATAGTTAGGATCTTTTCAGAAGATAAAAAAGAGGATGATCCCAAGGTGATAAATATGCTTAAAAAGATGAATTATTTGTTAGGTGCTAGTTTCGAACATAATTTAAATGGTCTAATCTCAGCCTTTTAGTCGAAAGGACAGAAGGATCAAAATGGGCTAGGATACACAGTAGAAATTTCAAAGCCAAATAAGACGAGTAAGGGTATCCTTCCATTGGAAAAGAATTTCATTCGAGTTTATGGGAATGTCAGTTACTGCGGAGAGTCAGAACCAGTTGTCATTAAAAGGAAAGTTGTGTTTGGGTTTAAGATCTTTAATGATGTATTTGACTAGGCTACAAGTAAAGTAAAGGCCACTTCAGACTTTTAGGATGAAGAGGTCATAACCAATCTAGCCAATTTAGAGATTGAGCCTAAGGAAGAAGTTCTGACTACTGTTATGCTTCAAGATAAGGGGAAAGGCGAGATAAAAGAAAATAGCCCTTTAGATGAATTTTTCATAATTTTATATGTACCAAAACTTTTTTATGATAATGTTTCTGATTCTTTTATCAATAAGATGAACGATTTTGTTTATTTTTGTGATGTCTCATCTAATTGCATCATGCATAATGATAGTCATAACATACATAACATGTTCGATATTAATTCAATCCATACTACCTCATTTAATCTCGGTACTAATGAAAACCCTAAAGAAATCTTAATTGCTTCTAATATAACTCTTGAAGAGAGGATTAAATTTGTGAGAATATTAAAAAAGTATGAAAAAGTCTTTGCCTAGACCTATGAAGACATGCTCAGGGTAGACAGGGAGATAGTTGAACATGCCACTTACACATACCCAGAAGCGAAATTGGTAAAGCAGAAGTTATAGAGGATGAGGCCAGAATAGTCGGAGAAGATAAAAGAAAAAGTGCATAAGTAAATTAAAGCCAAGTTCTTAAAAGAAATACAGTATCTAACCTGGTTAGCCAACGTGGTTCCTGTCACCAAAAAAGATGGCAGAGTTAGAATCTGTATAGATTATAGGGATTTGAATAAGGCTTGCCTAAAAGATGACTTTTTGTTACCACATATCCATGTTCTGGTTAACAATGCAGCAATGTGCAAAATGTAAAGCTTTATCGATGGATATGCTAGTTACAACCAGAATTTAAACAGGATAGCGAACAAGATAAAAACTGCCTTCATCATAGAATGGGGAACTTTCTACTCTAGAGTCATACCTTTTAGGTTGAAGAATGTTGGAGCTACTTAACAGAGGATGGCCATAAGGATTTTAGATAACCCAATTCACAAAGAGGTGGAAGTGTATGTTGATGACATTATGATCAAGTCTGCTATAAGGGAAGGATATTTTGAAGCACTAGAAAAGTTCTTTCAGTGGATTGATAAGTACAACCTGTGTCTGAATCCTAAGAAGTGTGTCTTTAAAGTAACTTCAAAAAAGCTCTTAGGGCATATAGTAAGTCAGAGAGGGATTGAAGTAGACCCTGATAAGGTCAAAGCTATCAAAGAGATGCCAGTTCCAAAGAAAGAGGAAGAGATAAGAGGATTTTTTGGCAAGATACAATACATCAGTAGGTTTATAGCCAAGCTCATCACCGTATGTGAGCCTATTTTCAAACTTCTCAGAAAGAACCAACCAATTAAGTAGAATAATGATTGTCAAAAGGCTTTTGACACCATCAAGGAATATCTACTAAATTCGCCAATTTTACAACCACTAAGGCATGGGAAGCCATTAATTCTCTATCTATCTATTAAAGAAAGCTTAGTAAGGGCTATGGTTGCATATAAAAATAAGTTTGGGGTTGAGTTTTCTATTTACTACTTGAGTAAAAGATTTGTTTAGTAGTGTTATAAGCTTCGAAGAAACTAATACACTATTTCCAATCATATATAGTACAGGTAATATAATCCTTTAAGATATCTTTAGAAAGCTTTATATTTGGTATAGAGAATAAATAAATAGCTTATTTTGCTCTAAGAGTTTGATATTCAATATATAATGCGAAAATGCTATAAAATGACGTGCAGTTGTAGAATTCTTAGCCAATCATCCACTTGAAGGTAAAGCACTAGAGTTTGAATTTCCAGATGAGCATCTAACACCAATAATTGTCTAAAGGTGGCAGATGTATTTTGACGGAGCACTAAATAGCAAAGGAGCAAGGGTGGGGGTAATTCTAATAACTCCTGAAGGAAAAAAAAGCTATTACTAGCTAGAAAGTTGAGATATAAGGTTACAAATAACATGGTAGAGTATAAAGCTTGCATATTCGAACTTGAAGCATTATTGGCTCTCGATGCAAAGACAATTGAGGTATTCTAGGATTTGTCCTTAGTAATGTATCATACCAAAGAAGAATGAACCATTCAAAAAGAGAAGTTGAAGCCTTATGTAGAGTATTTGAGATCTATCAGCAAACAGTTCAAATGTGCACCTTTTGCCATGTTCCTAGAGAAGAAAATCAGCTAGTGGTTGCATTAGCCACCTTGGTCTCTATGTGGGATAATCTAAAAGAGATAGTTATGAAACCAGTACTTATTTCCAATTTAAAAAAGCCTTGTTATGAGACAAAACAGATAATGAGGTTAGAATAGGAAAAAAGATAAGCCATGGTTTTATGATATCTGAAACTATTTAGGAATGGGAAACTCCTTGAAAAAGCTACATATAAAGATAAAAGGATATTGTAAAGAAAATAGATGTATTTTTCCCTGAACGAGAGTGGTTGAGTGTTTAGGAGTCACCACCTAGCCTCTACACCAAGACCTCTGATCTCCTATACTAGAAAGGTTCAAAATTTAGATTTTATTTATCCCCTAATAATATGCATTCTTTTTATATTGTAATGTTTATCAATGCTATATCAATCAAGCATGTATTGCATTTAAAGCAGTTATGTCACATTTTCATGTATAAGAAGTAAATTACAGTATTTAAAGAATATAATAGGTATGTTGTACATCCAAAAATCAAGTTATTGATTGATTGCGGTATGACCTGACAATTACCCATAATTCCATAGGAATTGGCAGTAATTGTCCAACTCCCATCTCTAAGAGATTGGACTGTATTAAAATACATTTTTTATGTGACTCTTAATTAGGGAAAACTCAAATCTATTTTATTATAAAAACACCGATTAATTAGTTAGAAAACCATTTTAATCTAGGATTTGGGCTTTAGCATGTAAAAAAAGTTATTTACTACCTATTACATCCCAAAATAAACAAGAGAATTAAAAAGGTACAAAACCAAAGAAAATATAACAAAGAACTTAATTGGTCCTGTCTGTACGATGCTAAGTCCATGTGAACTCTATAAAGCTATGACAAGTGTCCATGTGGACTATTGCTTGTAAGGGTCATTACATTCATCCAGACCTTTACTCCAGTAGGAAAGGTCATTTGCATATAACTCAAAGGAAAAGGTTAACAATACCAAATAAAGATTCATAAGGATTGACAAAGAGGACAAGAAATACAAATACATGTAGAAACTAGAAATCAAAGTTAATGTTCACACGGATTACTTTCCTTATAAGAGGGAGTCCATCTGGATTACATAACATAGTAGACATGCTCAACATAAGTACATTCGTGCAGACTACGTTCCTCATGAGAGGGAGTTCGTGTGAACTTCAAGATAACACAATAGAGCAAAATAGAATCATCTATACAGACTATGTTCCTAGTGAAAGGGAGTCCGTACAAATGTACAACAATTCCAGCAAGTCAACAATATGCATATAAGAGAATGGAATAACTATACATGGCAATATCATACGAACATAAAAATGTAGTAAATAGAATACTTGAAAGTATTGTATATAAGACATAAGATACTATTATCGAATATAAGTCTGTGCGAATGACAAATCATGCATATATCAATAAAGTTAGTCCATGCGGACCTCATTATACTCATAGATAGGTCCGTGTGATTAGAACAAAAATTACAGAATAGTTATAACATAATGACTGTCAATTGTACAATATAAAATAGCTTAAAATGATGACTTACTCCTATGATCAAAGTGGGGATTACATAGAATCACCTCACTTGAGATCAATCCTTGGAGATATTAGGTCTATGAAAATAATGAGAATATGTACAATAAAAGGCCTTAAATCTTACCTTGCTAAGTGGACTTCAAGTAACAATGCAAAGTGTAGGAGTTTAGAAGAAATTATTTTTGAATGTAAGTTAATAGGTCTAGTAAAGCAAATCCTTGTTAGAGTTCTCGCCTGAACTCACGGAATGGATCTCTTGGATGCTCAAAACACTGTTCTTAAAAAGCCTCCAAGCTTCCCCCTAGGCTCCACCCTACTCATACCCTAAGAGGCATATTTATAGGTTTTAGGGTCAAGATATCCCATCCAGAGGTAGTAGAGTCCTTGTAAGACTGGGATTCATTGTCTGGATAGGGATCCCATGCTTCTAGAAAGTTTCATCGATAAATTTGGACAAACTTGTGCAGTTTAGTCTGTTCAGACCTAGTTATGGGTTTTCCTACCAGTCCATGAGCTTTGGGCCAGGTTAGTTTTAGTCCGTGCAAACATGGCTTTAAGCTCAACTGATCTAGGCTGGCTAAGGTACAGACCTCATGGCATCAAGTCCGAGCAAACTTGTGCCATGTTAGTCCATGTGGACTTGGTTTTTTAGTTTGCTTGCCTTATTGATTGAGCTTATCTCTGGTTATCATCATAAGCTAAAAGGTGAGGTGTGTACAGATATTAAAGAAGTTGTCAACTCAGTTTATTAGTTTAGACGGGGTCTTATACGAAAGGCAATTAGATGACCTTTAGCTTTGCTATTTAGAAGAGAATGAAGCAAAGAGGGTTATGGAAGAGATACATGTAGGGTCTTGTAGCACACACATGAACAATTTAGAGTTGGCCAAAAAGATCATGCATTAAGGGTTCTTTTAGCTTACTATAAACCATGATTATTTCAAGTATGTGCAAAAGTGCCATAAGTGCCAGTAGTATAGGAACCTAAGATATGTGCTAGTATCAAAACTATGCCATTTATCATCCCCTTGGCCATTTGCTATGTAGGGGATAGACACAATTGGAGAGATAGATCTGATAGCCTCAAATAGGCATCGTTTCATTGTGGTAGCCATCGACTATTTCTCAAAGTGGGTGGAAGAAGAATCCTTTAAGAAGTTGGGAGCAAAACAGATGGCTAAGTTCACAAAGAAGAATCTAATATGCAAATATAAGGTTCCACGCCACATAGTTTCAGACAATAATGTCAAATTTCAAGCTGATTCAAAGGCATTGTTATAGAAATATGAGATACAGCACCATAAATCCTTTGCTTATAAACCACAAGCCAACGAAGTAGTTGAAGCGGCGAATAAGAATATAAAGAAGATCCTAGTTAAGACAACTGTAACTTACAGGGATTGGGCTGACAAACTTACATTTACCTTTTAGGGATATAGGACAACTATTCGAACTTTAATGAGTGCTACCCAATTTTCTTTGGTATATGGGATAAATGTCATACTCCAAGTAAAATTTAAACTCCAGTCATTAAGAGTGGTTATAGAAGCAGAGATTCCTAAAGTTACTTGGGTAAAGCAGAGGTTCCATTAGCTGAAATTGTTAGATGAGAAATGATTAAGGGCTAATTATTACAATCAAGTTTATCAGAAAAGGATAGCACAAGCCTTTGACAAAAGGGTGAAAAATTAGAAGTTGAAGGAAGGAGGACTGGTCCTCAAGTAGATAAGATCGGGTCTGACTGATCCAAAAGGGAAGTTCAAGCTAAATTGGGAAAGACCATTCATCCTTAAGCTATTATTGCTAAAGGGCACTACAATCTTTATAGATTGTGATGGAAATAAGTTCAAGGAGCCAGTAAATGTGGATAGATTAAAACAATTCTATGACTAAAGACAAATAAAAGAGAAAAATAACCCTGTGAGTTAAAAATTGAAAAATGGTAGCCTTGCTAAAAGTGGGCGCCTCAATAGGGTGAAAATCAAAAAAAGACATTTTATGCAACAATTAGGAGCTGAGAGAAAATAGTCAATTAAGAAAACCCACAATGGTTGATTAATGACAGGAGTTTAAGATGTAATTAAGATTTTCCTTAATTAAACGAAGAAATGTGTTGTTGTATTAATGTCATATTGTGATTAACATAAAATGCCAATATGATGCAAGTAGATAAGACCACTTTAATAAGCTTGATTAAGCATCTTATAGACTGAAAAGATAGAAATAATGTTATTACATTTGTATCCGAGTTCAAAAAAAGTAATAAAAGTACACATTTTTCAAATTGTCTACCTCTTGTTACTTCTCTCACCTTCTATCTTTAGCCAATAAGTTCAGTTGTCTCTAAAGGAGCTTGTCACCCATTCCTTATATACATCAAAAGTCTAAAAATTGCAAGCAACCTTAGGAGGAATATTGGTCTTCAGAGGTAAATGCCACAGGTTATTATAACCAATAGCCAAAGTCACAAATAAGTCTCCCCCTTTGAAAGATAATAAATAAGTAACAATGCCCTGGGTCTCACCAAATTGCTTCACACAGTGATTAGGAATGCAAAATGTGACCTTGTGCAAACCAACCAAGGGAACATAGCCTAATGCACCACTACATCACACATACTATAAAGGAATCCAAGGGCTTCTAAAATTTACGCTATCCTCAATTGTGGCACCCAACCAAAGGGCCTATTGATAAACATCTACAAAGCAGCGCATGATGGCATAAGGCAATAAATGTTTTAAGCTATAGAACCTAAAAACACGAGGGAGAGGATTATCCAATAAGTGAAGCTTTTCCTACAACCAAACCTTAAAAAAAAGCTATTTTGAATGAAAACCTGTAAAGGCTTCGTAAGTAAAAGTCAAGCTGAGGATAGGGCAAAAACCTATTAAAAGTGGTCTATCCATAAAAAGTTTAACAGGAATGAAAACTAAAAGGGCTTTCTAGGTAAAGAATAAACTAAAGAACAGGGAGAAAACCTTTTAGAAGTGCTCTATTTTTTAAAAAAAAAACTAAAGCTGAAGCAGGCTCCTATGGAAAAAATTAGCTTCACCTGACTACACTGCATCTAGTTCTATAATGGTCTCAGTAAGAATCAAGGGGAAAGAGTTTAAGCCTTTAGCTAGATCATTTATTACACTAAACAATTGATAGTCTCTAAAATTCCCATCAGATGTAACCAGGAGATATTTGACAAAGAAAATGAATAAGTATACACTTGCATAAAGAGATGAGATGTCTTTTTAAACTTCAGCATAAGCTATTAGGGAATTCAAAGAAATAGGTTCTCTCATTTAGACACATCTAACAGCTAATTATGGGAGTATCTAAGTGTATTAACCACTTTATACGGATAGTGAGGAAGGTAATTGGGATAGCAAGGTGGTGTATTAGATGAATAAGACACTCCCAGAATTGCAGCAAACTCTTCAGACATGGGGTATAATTCTTTATGAGAAAAACCAGAAAATATGGAATTGTGGATCCTAATAGCGAGTTGTAGCCTTTAGAAAAACAAGTCAAGATGGACCCTTCGGAGGAATTTCAAACCACTAAAGGGAGCCAAAGCAAAATTTGCCAATATGGAAGGAAGATTAAGAATCTTGTGAAGCTTTTAAAGAAATTCATCACCCGTTGACACAAGAAACACAAAGAACCCAAGTGGTGTAGGGATCTATGTATACATGAATGTATTTATAGCCCTGAAGGATAAAAACAGGCATTTCTTATAGAGAAATAACCATATTTAACTTAAAAATAAGAGTTTTGATGAAGCTAAAAATGGCCATTTTCTACAAAGCAACACGGCCATTTTTAAGACAAAAAACAACCATTTTCCCTTGACCAAAATGGCCATTTTGCCCTAGCAAAAATGGCTGTTTCGACTTTATTTCTATTTAAGGGCCATTTCTTTCCTTTTTATTTGTCAATTTCTTACATTTCCTACTATATCTCTAAACCCTCTATTGTTATATACACAATCTATTATGCCTCATTGATACCAGTAGAGCCGTCCATATCACCAGCCCATGTCTGAGCATATGGCCGTACCAATATTGCTTTCTCATGACAAAGCAGAATGGTTCTAACACCTCTCCATCATTATATAAATAAAAAGTTGCTACCTATGCACTCACACCTTAAAAGAGTTGGGTGTCCTCAAGCGAGTTGATTAGCTACTAGTGCAAATGGGATGGTGGGAGTTCTACTTTTAGATATGCGCCACATATCCAGCTTTCACACTAGAGTTTTTGAGCATGCTCTAATTCAGACATGCACACCCCAGTGACATCACGGCAATTCAGTTTACTGTACTTAGGATATGAAATTAGTTCTCCTTTCTATAGTTTATAGAGCTTATTCGCCTACCAGCAGATGGAGTAATAAAGATTCTCAAGTCTCTCAATAAGCACCAGGAGTTCTTTAGTCAAGCTAGCACACTTTACCATGCCAGTCAAACCAAGGCGTCATTTATCAGAGACACGATCCACTGCTCTACCATCAGGTTTTTGAGGTTAGTTACCTGGGGTGCATCGACAGTGTCGATTAGGCGAACCAGACTGAGCTCTATGGATATTGGGTCATAGAGCATAATGTTTAATTCAATTTGGGCACTGACCATCTTGCAGCATCTACACCGGGCCAGCAAATCACTCAATAAAGGTGTCGCCATAGGTAGAGTCATCACAGCAATCTTGCTCGAGCTAGGCAACCCGAAGTAGCACATTGGCGTAGCTCTTCAGTAGCAATTTTGGGTAGATAGGGACACTTATATTGCCATAAAGATCACAAAGAGCAATCCCCAGATGTCGGCAGGCTACAAGTTGCTCACAGCTACATAGTTAGACGAGCAGGTGGGAGCACATCTAGAAGTCTTGAGACCTGAGCATAATCATTTTACAGCAAACCTCATAGAGCTACTAGGTGAGGACTTGCCTACTGGTTCGCCAACACAGTGACAGCAGATAGATAAAGTGGGTCTATCTTCCTCAGTACCACCTCCACCCATATATGAGACCTTGCTATGAGGCATAGAGATATGGATTATAAAGCAGCTACAATTTATATATGCAGACCTGGGCACAAGGATCAAGGACACTTGGCATGACTTGATTGCCAAAGAAGAGTCGATTGAGGTAGAGATCCAAGCACTTCAGGCCCAGAGACACCCTCCAGCTCCTTAGATTTTCTTTATTTCTCTTTCTTTATATCATTTGTACATCTTAGTTTAGGATACAAAATGTTGTACTCAAAGCTTTTCTTTATGAAATTGATATTTTTTTCGTCATAATCTGTTTATTGCCTTTATTTTTCTTGCAAAAGAAACAAAAAAGCGATGAATATAATTAGATAAAACAAAATACATTAAAATCATAATACTAATAATGACAAAATAATATAAAGCTAAAGACATCTATGTATATGCAAATATGACTATTACAATGCCATGAAAAAAAGAAGCACTCACAGATAACATGCATCAAGATACAGTTGTAACACAGTCACTGACACTTTTCACCTCTTTTTCATAGAAGGCAAGCAGAATTTTTTAAGTTCGTGAACATGCAATAACACTATGTAATTCTATGTGCAACATAATAAATGTTGAACTGACCATAGTCCTCCCACCATTTGCTCAGTTGCAGGGAGCAAGGATGGTGACATACAGTTTATGAAAGATTCATCCAAACAAATTTATAGAGGTCGAATGCAATGGTTCACCCTATCTGAACCAATAAACCAACTTCAGGTGCAAATTCTCTAAGCATTGCCTAAACCATATCAACTGCAGATACAATGTCTCCAAGTACTGTCTAAAGGAAAAAACCAACTTCAGGTGTAATGTCTCTAGCACTACTTGAATCATATCAACTTCAGATGTAATGTCTCAAGCATTATCTGAAGTAAATCAATTTTGGGTGCAATGTTTCTAAGCACTGCCTGAACCAAATCAACCTTAAATGTAATGTCTTTAGTACTACTTGAATCATATCAACCTCAAATGCAATGTCTCAAGCACTCTCTGAAGTAAATCAACTTTAGGTGTAATGTCTCTAAACACTGCCTGAACTAAATCAACCTTAGGTGTAATATGTCTAACACTGCCTAAATCATATCAACTTTAAATGCAATATCTTAAGTACTGTCTGAAGCAAATTAATCACGGGTGTAATGTCTTTCAACACTACCCAAGTCGACACTGGGTCGCCTATAAAAAAGGTCGCCTCATAAGGTATGCATCCTTTTAAACTTTAGGTCACTTTGCACACTCTATAGTCACCTCCCTAAAGTTAGTGGCAACTGTAGACACTAGGTTTATTGGGCTTCCATGTTTGAATTGCCTAATAATGAATAAAAATAGAAAAATTCTGATAAATAGGAATGTTATCACCAAGACTGGAGAAAAAATAGTTAAACTTTTTGACCCGTGGACTTAAAACTCGGCCTAATAAGCTTACAATACAACAAAAATGTGATAAAAATAGGCATCTGTGGTGGGGGCTGAGCTTGATGCCTAACATTAATGCCAAGGGGGGTGCAGAGGGCAAAGCCCCCCGTGGTACAAAGTAAAATTATCAAAAAAATCAATTAAAAAATAAAATTTTTATTTCCATTATTTTAGGGCAAAATGACTATTTTGCTCAAGCAAAAATGGCCATTTTAGAGGCCAAAACGGCCATTTTAACACTGCTAAAATGGCCATTTTCAGCTCCCAATAGGGCACCATTTCACACATTCGAGTCCTTGGAAAATTCCTAAATGGGCTGCGAAAAATGGCCGTTTCAATTTTGGAAATAGCCATTTTGCCCAAGAAAACACCCATTTTCCTCTAGCCAAAATGATCGTTTTTAGTCACGAGTTTCGTGTATTTAAGTTGAACTCCGTACTAAGGGTCGACTTTTCTCAATAAGTGCACACCAAAAAATTCAAAAAGGACTTTTTAAACACACTTTTCTAATTTTTAGAGTTTCTTTTAAAAACCTTTTGTTGATTCTTTCTCGAGTGGATTCTTAAAGGATTTATACACGGTGGGTCGACCAAGTCTTCTTTTTCTTATTCATTTTCTTTTTTCTTTTTGCATCTATATGCCAGTTAGGCATGGTGCCCTTTTGTTTTATTTTATTATTGCCCATTTACCAGTCAAATGTAATAACTTTATTTTATTTAGGTACTCATCTACTAGTTAGATGTAATACCATTATTTTATTTATTCATTGTCAATATATTATTCTTCTATACTCTTTGACACAATTATTATTTGTTCTATTTTTGCATGTTATTTATTTATTTGTTTGTTTTTATTTCTTATTTTCTTCATTATTTCTTTTGTTGTTTGTTTCATATCCTTTTTATTAAGTTATTCTTTTTGTCAATTTTAACATTCATTTCATACCAACATTGTGTTTTTATTGTGATGCGAGTTGTATTAGATTTATTGGGAGTTTTATTTAATCTATCTTTTGTCCTCCTGTCAAACGTGGTAAAATTGACCCTTTGTTATTCTTCTCCCTTTATTATTTTATTTTTATTTATTTATTTTATCTAACCTTTATTTTCTTCTTAGTTTTCTTTTTATACTATTTATTTCTATTTTTATCTTTATTCGGTTAGATTATATTTAACGTAATTTTAATGTAATTTTATTCTCTTTTTGGTTAGAATGTACTTTAGATAATTTTCATGTAATTTTTATTTCCTTTTTGGTTAGAATGTATTTTAAGTAATTGTCATATAATTTAATTTTTATTCTTATTATTTACTTATATATTCTGTGAATGTTGTAATAGATAGAAAAATGATTTTTACACAATATAAAAAAAATAATCGAATCGTTTTATACCTAATAATTGGTATTTTCTAATAAAATGGATTTTGATTTTTCCTTAATAAAAGTCACAATAATAAAACTTGTTTTGTAAAAATCGACTTGCGAGAACTAAAGTTCTAAAAAAAAATCAATCATCCAATTTCATGTATGTTTTCCTTTTATTTCATTTATTCCTTTTGTAAATATGTGCATTTTATTATTTCTTTTGTTATTGTATGATTTACTTTAATCTTAAAATCTGCTTGAGAAAAATGATAAAATTATAACGTTAATCTTAAATTTTATATTAACTTGAGATATAAATAAGAGTAGGGCTCCGAACCATTCTAGTTTTAGCCTTACAAGGTATTTCTCAATACTGGTTAGGTGACAACTCCTACCTTATAGTTCCCAACTATAACGCCCGAAAAATTCCAGTGTTATAAATAGTACTTCCTAGGATGTGAATAGTGATTCCTAAGGTCGAGGGCACTGATATTATTGAATGGAAGTATTAATCATAACATAATTTTAGAAGAAAATTGAAGTCAAAATGAAGTCGTTTAGATGGTTAAAAACGGCAGTTCAGTTTTACATCATTGTCACATGAATAGTATCTTAGTTTTAGCTAAACTGTGAAATATTCAAAAGTTGCTCAAAAAATTTTGAGATTTATATGAACTGATACTTTAAAATTCTAAATAGCCTAATAGCACTAAAATTAGAATTTTAGGAGATTGAAAAGTATTTTTACTAAAATCAGATTATATGAAATAATAGCATTTTATTCTATTTTTCTCA
>CANXYI010165953.1:0-12968 GCA_948208565.1 Hura crepitans
AAGAAGAGTGATTGTAGGAGAGAAAATCGGTGAAGAATTGTTTTGAAGTTTACGGGAGCGTATCGGTTATAAGCGGATTGAATTAAAATTGGGGTATTTTTGAAATTAATAAAATAGATAGAAGCATTTTTGGTAGAAAGATTATTTTAGAAGCTTTTTTAAAAATTATTGCCTTTATTAAGGTATTTATGTATAAACCCCTTTTTAAAAAGCACATAACCTTCTTGCTTTTTGATTGAGAACTTGTGGGATGAAGGCCCATTGATTCAGATTTCGGGAAGCAGCATTTTGGACAAGGGCCGGGCTCAATTTGCGAGACATTTCTTACTTGTATTACTTTATATTTTGTTATTATCAAATTAATATCGTATATTTTTCTAAAACGTATTTTATTCCCATATTATCTTATTCATTTATGGACCATCCAAGGTTTAGTATTGTGTTGTTGGTTTCATAAGAGAGTAAAAATGAAAAAGTGTATTCTGTTGTTACAATGATCTCCACCTGTTCGATGAAAATCCTGAAGGAGTCTTCTTTAACCATGTTGGATCTGTTTTGCAGCTAAGAAGCTGATATCTAGACCAAGAAAACGATAATTGACTACGCGCAAGTTAATTAATTCCTCATCACCCTCGCTTCAGGGTCGATTCTATATTGTTTATTTACAAATTACCAAAACAAAAGAATGAAGAAAAAAACTAGTAACAACCACAAAGAAATGACAGATGCACTCTCCCTTTCTCTCGACATGTTTTTATGATTAAGCAGAGGACGAGAATGAACAAGATGAAGTTGTGGGTGGTGAGTGATAACAAGTACATCTAGGATCATGAATGACATGTTTCCTGGTGATATCCAGTTTTGTACAGAAAACGCAGTACCTTCCTCCACACTCATTTTCTTCTGCTTCATTTACATCCTCCACGTCTGCAGTATCTTCCTCAAAAGGTTCATCAGGCGCAATTCTCCAATCATCCTTTGTGTAGTATACCAATCCCATCATTGGAAGAAGAACCAGGAGGACTTTATCTATGCGATAATCACACCATTTATTTGCTTTCTTCCACAACAGGAAGGGCACAACTGCAGCTCCTGCTCCAAGCCCAAACCCCAGTCCAGGAACTATGAACTGCCAATCAATTTCATTTCCCGAATTTCGTTGCATTGTAGTAGGAGGTGATGCACCGATATTTATGCACTTAATTGCTAGAGGGGCTCCGCACAGTCCCCTATTACCTCGAAATGAAGCTTCTGAAAATGATTGGAGTTGCGTCCCTGTTGGGATTCTTCCTTCTAGCATGTTAAATGAGAGGTTCAGGACCGAAAGGAATGTTAGCTGTACTAGTTGCTGAGGAATTTCTCCAGTAAGGTTGTTGATTGACAAATCTAAGGACTCAAGATGTGAGATGCTGCATAAAGATGGTGGGATTTGACCCGACAGAGCATTATGTGACAAGTTGAGAACATAAAGAGCATTGAACTGCCCCAACCCTTCTGGTATGGACCCTGTAAATTTGTTGTTTGAGACGTCAATGGATGTGAAGACAGTTAAGATCTTCACCAGCTCCATCTCAAGGCCTTTGCTGGTAACCATTACCGAATCTTGATAGTACAGTCCACTAAGCTGCAGAAACTCGAATTTTAGGTGATCATGGGTTTCAATATCATCTCTCTTCATGGCCTTCCATGTCTTCAAGATACTATTTGGTAGCCGACCATCGAAATTATTACAAGAAATATCGACAATCTGAAGCCTTTCCCATCTAACTTGGGTTGTTTGACATTGAAGACGTCCATAAAATCTGTTGTGTCGCAAGACAAGGACTCGCAAACTGGAAATGTTCTTCAAAAGGCATGGAAAAGAATCACTAATGTTATTGCTTCCAAGGTTTAAGACCTCTAGCATAGAACAATTTTCCAGAGATTGTGGTATCTTCCCTTCCAAATGATTTCCACTCAAATCTAGAGTTCTCAGAAAACAATTGCCAGAAAAATTTCCAGGAATATTGCCAATTAAGCTGTTCCTCCTTAAATTTAGAACACGAAGATTCTCGCTCATCTTGATTAAACAGTCTGGAATTCTGCCATTCAAATTGTTGCAGGACAAGTCAAGAACTTGAAGATTAGTGGCACTGCATATAGACGAGGGTACGGCGCCTGTAAGGTTGTTGTTTGAAAGAGAGAAGAAAATGGCTGCAGAAAGGTTGGCACCGATATCCTCTGGTATGGTAGAGATAAATTTATTGTTAGAGAAATCTACGCAGGAAACAGAAGGTGGAATAGCTGGGATTCTCCCTCGGAGCTTGTTGTCATGTAGGTCCAGGACAGCAAGATTAGGAATGGATAAAGGTTTTTGCAAATCCTCCAGAAGGTTATGTGAAAGGTTGAGATAAAGGAGAGAACCATTACCAACATTCCAAAGCCAATTAGGTATTTCCCCAGCAATATGATTGACTGAAAGGTCTAAATTGATTAGTTTTGATTGGTTACGCAGCTCAGGAAATACATTAAGGTTGCATGAAGCCAATTTTAGTGTGCTGATCTGAGGGAAAGGTAATGAATTTGGACTGCTAGCACTTTCCACTGTCAAGTTATTGTAAGAAAGATCAAGTTTAGTGAGATTACCAAGCTTCCGAATCAAGTCTAGACGTATGGTGCCACTGAACTTATTATATGAAAGTGAGAGGACATTGAGATGTCTGAGATTGAAGATAGAACTGGGTATCAACCCGTCCAGATTGTTACTACTCAAATCGAGGGTATCCAATGAAGATAAAGATGCTTTTGGAAAGTCAGGAACTTGACCTCCTAATTGGTTGAAGGAAACCTGAATCTTCTGTAGCGTTGTGATTGCAAACAGAGATGGGGGAATTTTACCCTCCAGTGAATTATTCCTCAAGTCAATGGAAATGAGATTTGAAAGGCCTTGCAAATGAGAGTGTGAAATCTCACCCGACAGGTTATTGTGAGAGAAATCAACGTACGTGAGTTTTCTGGAGCTGCCAAACGATGGGATTAGGCCAGCGAACTTGTTGGATGAGAAGTCTAAATATTCAAGTTGTGTGAGATTCACCATTGATCTTGGAATTGATCCAGTGAAATTGCAAGCTGCAAGCTCTATTCTTGACAAATTCCTCAGTCCACCAATTGATTCAGGTAGTCTCCCTGAAAAATTTGTGTAGCTGAGCAGTAGGATCCTAAGAGAAGCATTCGGGACACTATCTGGCAAGTACCCATTAAGTTGTTTGTTGTCTGACAGGTCAAGAATCTCCAGGGTCGAAATCTGGAATATTTTAGGAGGAAATGTTCCTTTCAACTGGCAAGTGCTCAGGCGCAAGATTCTCAAATTCGAGAAATTTGCAAAGAAATCTGGAACTGCTACAGATAAATTATTACTAGCCAAACGAATTTCTCTGAGAGACACAAGATTGGCAAGGGAAGAACTAACAGGTCCAGAAAGATGACAGTTCGCCAAGCTCAAAACTCGCAGATTTGACAGTGAAGACAGGGCCTGGCACCATTCCTCTCCTTTTGCTGATATGTTTACACCATCTAGAAGCAGTTGCCTCAGCTGGGTCAGATTTTGAATTAAAGTTGTCAAATTTGGTTTCTCAAGTTGAAGTGATTTAATTCCAGGGAAGTAAAGCATAGACAGATCGAGAACAACCAAGTTTCTCATTTCCGAGATCTCCATCGGAATTTGACCCACAAAACCAGCGTTCGACAAATTTAACGAAGTCAAACGAGTGAGATTCGCAAAATTGGCCGGCAAAGATATGTTGAAATTGTTGTAAGACAAATCTAGATTCTGAAGATATTGAAGACTGAAAAGTGAACTGTTCTCAATTCCACCGGAGATTAATTCGTTGCTCAAATTCAGACCAACAATATGACCGAGACCACCTTGGTCGCAGGTTACCCCGGGCCAGTCACAGCAATCTGCGTTCGAATTCCATTTGACCAGTTTTGTAGACTTGGAAGGATCGAATACGAGACTGTTGTTTAGTTGGATTAACAATGATAGTTGATGGCTCTGGCATAGGCCGGAAACAAAAGCTAAATGGATGGCGAACAGTAGAGGAAAAAAGGGAAACCAATATACAAGGGATGAAATTCTCATTTGCAGAGAATTAGGAGACACCCATGTAATTGAAAATGGAATAGGTGATCAATATGGTGACGAGGATTACAAATGAGAACCAGAATGAACACCACCTGTAACTTTTTACTGGCTCCAGCGTGTTGCCAACACGCTGAACTGTCTGCCGTTGATCAATTTATCTAGAATCAGGACCATCAAAAAAATAAAAGTAACAAACCTGCTACTTGCTTCATGCACAACTGAAAATTAATTATACTCATCCTGTCATTTTTTCAATTTTTTTCTCAATGTAGATTAAAAATTATTAGTTAATTTAATAATAAGTCTTATATGATTAATATTAATAAGGAGTATATCATCTTATTGGATTGATGTATTAAGAATTCAACTTATTTATTACACATATATATCAGTCCACTAATCGTATTCTAACAGTTTTATAGGAGCTGAATTTTGAAGGTAATAATAATTGATTCGATTCATAAATTTCTTTCACTTAATTTGAAAAATTAACTTAAATTTAATTGTTAAATTCGTTTACCACATATAACGAAGTCTCTTAAAATAATAAAAAAAATTAATATACGTAGAAAATCTTTTATTATATATATCATGCAAGCATGTGAAATTAATTTCGTCAAAATATTATATAATTGCAACATAAATTGATATAAAACATATAATAGAATATAATATAATTAATTAATTACAACTCATTATCTATATTAAATATATTTCATTGAACATATTGTATTGTTGGTTAAATTTTATTTATTAAATGAGTATTTAACCATATTTAATGATTTTTAACCATAATAAACTATATTTATTTAATTATGTAAATTTAAAATAAAAATAAGATCATTATTTAAATACAAAATTCTTCGAAAAAAATATAGTTCCAATTAATGCCACGCTAAATGGATAAATCTTCAAACACAAAATACAATAAAAATACAAGTGATTTATAGCTATCATCCGTTCTTTTTTTTATTTTTTTTTCCACAATCATATTAAATTATTAATCAATTTAATAATAGTAATATATGTAAAATATTAATCGAGGATACTATTATAGGCCCAAAATTTATACCGTGTGACGCTCACTTGGATCACGTTCAAGCAAGCCAGACAAAGTATATCAAGCTAATTTTGCATTAAAAATGGGACATTGATTAGCATCAGGTCATTGGGCCAAAATAGTAAAAGCATACAAAGCACAAAGATAATTGATAACATATAAACGCATCACATCATATGGCAATGAATAAAGGTACAAAGAAGCACAACATTGAATAACATTGGGCTAAACTTTTATTCATATCAAAAGAGCGTTACAAGGCAATAAGGTAATTATGCAAGCCTAATGTGCGCAGGGGGTAATCCACAACTAGAATGGGCTTGAAGCATAGCCAATCCCAACAACTAATCCCATGTGCAACCAATCACTCCCCCTTAAAGAGCATAGTTAGTCTTGGCAGAAGGAAGCATCAATATGTTCCATTCACCACACCCCCAAAATTACAATAGTTAAATTAAAATATAAAATGACTATTTTGCCCTTTACATATCATGATATTACAAGCTTTCCCCCCAAGTTGAGGTCACCTTGCCCCCCCCCCCCCCCAATTCTCCTCCATTCAATTGGTCGACATCCTCATCGATTGAGTTTTCAAAAAGTCTTCAATCTTCTGCTGAAACTGAGATAGATCTTCTATTTTCTCCTATGTTGTTTCTTTTTCGCTTTGTCCCTTTCACTTGACAAGGTACTCTTTAACTTGTCTTCTGTTGGATAAGGCTATATTCTCGATGACTATTTCTTCTACTTTTTTGCGGGATAGAACTTGTTTGCTAATGAATCGACGAGTTGATTGGTTTTGACTAGTATCTTCAACATCCAAGTGGTATGGCTTGAGATTGCTAACATAGAACACAGGGTGAACTTGCATCCATTCTAGCAACTCGAACTTATATGATACTTATCCCACCTTTGTCACTATAGGTACCAGACCTTCATATTTGCACACCAATTGCCTATCTCTATTACGAAGGAAACTAAGTTGTTTTGAAAGTAGCTTGACCATCACCATATCTTTACTTCAATTTGTTATGGAAGTCAATTCTCATTGGCCCACTTTTTCATCCTTTTAACGGCCTTCTTAAGGTGAGCCTTGGGCATCTCTTCATTTTGTTTCCACTCTTTTGTGAACAGATATGCCTTGGGCTTCTTGCTTTTGTAGGGCACATCTATTAAACATGGCACCAAAGGCTATTGACCTGTGACAATCTCAAACGGACTTTTGTTAGTGGATGAGCTCTTTTGGCAATTAAAATAAAATTGTGCAACATCTAGCAAAGTTGTCCAATTCTTTTGGCTAGAATTGACAAAGTGTCACAAGTATTCCTCCAATAAGCTATTGAATCTCTCCATTTGGCCATTAGTTTGGGGATGATAGTTAGTTGACATCTCCGGTTAAAATCCTAGTAGTCGAAAGAACCCATAATGAAATCATATACCTAGAAGTTTTAAAAATAAAATAATTTAAACTATTGAATCAATTAATTTAATATTTTGAACTAAATTGAATTAATTTTATTGTTAATCAGTTTTTTGATTATTTTTATTTTCGAATGCTTTCTATGTGCAATAATTAAATTGAAGATTGAACATTTTATATTATATTAACTATATGATTAATTTTATAAATAAAAATTTTGATTTAGATATCATTAATCTCGTTGCTTTGATATATAGAATTTATCTCTATAGCTTTAATTCAGTTAACAGTCTTACTTTATTATATATCAAATTTTTTTATCAATAATACTAACGACTACTTATTTTATTGGTAAATTTTTAAATTTATTATAATGATCATTTCATAATTTGATGAGTTATTATAGTTTACAATCACACATTAATCAGTAACTTGAGGATGAAAAAATACATCTCGAAATATATTTGTAAGGTCGCAAAATAAATGAGACAGGTGGAGTTTCTGATTATATTCCAGTGGTCAAGTCAACAATCCGTTTTAAATAAAGGAAAATATGATTAACATAAATTACGTGAAAAGAGATACATGGACAGATAATTTTCTACACTATTTATAATATTCTGTAATAATGGCATAGTGAGTAAGTAAGATGACTAATATATTGCATATATTCATTAATTTGGCATATTTATTTATGTGTTTTTAACCCATTTTTAGTTAATTTCCTTTTAGTATGTTTTAAGGAATAAATTGATTTTTCTTCACTTTTTATTATTTAGTGATTTTTCAAGTAAAATTGAAGTATTTTTATAAGCTAAGGGCAAATTGAGCAGAAATTGGAAGCAAAAAGAATGGATTCTATCTTTGTAAGCTAACACACAGCCGTGAGCTCTCTTATAGACACGGTTGTGGGTGGATTAAGTAAGCAAATTTTAAAACTCATAGCCATGAGGATCTTGAGACCCATGGCCGAAAGGAAGTCCAGAGATAATTAAAAAGTCAAAAATTTATGTGAAGGTTTTTTTTTTCAGATCGAGAATTTTTTTTTTTGGGAGAGAAATGATTAGTACTTCAAAATAGAGCTAAAAGGTGAAAATTTTGAAAGGAAAACATAGAGCAAAACTTGGATTCAATTAATTCATTTATTCTTTTAATTCTTTATATATTCTTTTGTTCAATTGATCGAATGATTGGTGAATAGAAATGATTGAGGAGACATTTTTCATATTGAGTTTTTTCCTTAAAAGTTGAACTTTCTTTTTAATTTTGATCAATTTAATCCAATGTCTAGTTAATATATTTCTATTTTGTTAAGGGATTTTTTAATTCCTAGATTTGTTATGTATGATTAATTAATTCAATTACATATTAATTCAGATCTTTCTAGCTTGTGCTTAATATATACTTAAAAGACTATAATTAATTATATTACTTGATTATTGTTGGAATAACCAAATAACCAATTGAATTCATAATATTGATTAGATATTGTTCATGATAAATAGATAGATGGATAGCTAGGTTGCTTTGTATATTATCAAAATGATTTAATGAATGAATCTAGGGAGTAAATTATTTTCAAAAGGATAATTTCTATTGATTCAATTTCTGGAGTTTAACTTTTGATTTTTCAAAATAGAGTTAAGGATATTCTAAATATCAGTTCTAGAATCAAAGTGATTGGGTTTAGATTGATTTTTCCAACTGCATTGGTATGTATAATTTAATTAAAATCCACAGTTGTTTAGAAAGAATAAATGACCTTAACAATATTTGATAATTGATTTTTCTTGTGAATTTCATTGATATTTGATTAGTTTAATTTTAATTAGCCCTAGCTTTATTTTATTTTATTTTAGAAATTTTATTGATACAAGTTCTCTTAAATAATGCCAACAAAAGTGAATTAATATAAAATATAATTTGATTTCTATGGGATGATTTTCAAGTACTCACATATCTACTTTATTACTTGATTAGTATACTTGCCAGCAACATCGCATCAGTGACCAACATTTATTGTGGTTCCACGTTCCATAACAAAGAATGTGGTTAATATGGTGATTTGTCTTATAATGCTGGATAGGGCTGTGCAAAACCAAATCGAAACCGAAAATTGAACTAAAATTTTGACAATTTGGTCTATTCGGTTCAATTTTTTGGTTCTCGATTTTTTCGGTTCTGTTCTGTACAGTAATTTCAATTTAATCGGTTCGGTTCTTGATAGGCAAAAATCAAAAAAACTGAACCGACTGAACTTATTAAAATGATGTTGTTTTGAGATAAAACGGCGTCATTTTTTGGATTTTATATATAAAAAATATATAAAATTTCTATTTTTTCGGTTCGATTCTATAAAAAAATCAATTTTTTCGGTTCGGTCCTCATAAAAATTTCAGTTCGATTCTAAAATTTTTAAAAGTTCAATTTTTGGTTCTTTTAGTTCGATTCGGGTCTGGACCGAACCGACCGGTTGCACAGAGTTAATGTTGGATGTGGAAATCTATCTCGAAAATTTTGGCCGTACAGCCTGTTTAAAAGTTAGCTAAAAAGCTCAACAAAGAGATATGAAAATACTAGTTTTTTCACTAGTGTCATTAATATATTCAGATTTGTTAAAATATTCAACTAATTTGTGAAATACGAATTTTTTTTAAATAGAAATAAATTAGATTCACGAATTTAATTAAATTTTAATATCTTTGTTTCGTAAATTAGACCTAACATACTTTAACAAGCAAATATCATTAAATTAAAAAATAATTTATTTATTTTTATCTATTATTTTCTAATTATCATTGCATGGTATGTCCAGTGTATTAAATTATGATTTCAAATTTTAATATAATTTAAGCTTATGAAACAAAAAATATATTAACTTTTATTGCATTAGAAAAATATTATTAAAATACTTTATTATGTGAAAATTTGATATTTTAATTGAAACTTGAATGACAAAATTAATATAGAAATGATTAAATACATTGGTACATATGGTATATTGTGATGCTCATGATTGGATCTGTACTTTTTAAAATCTGTTTGTTAGTCATTATATGTAATAATAAACTACCATATTTTAAAAAGTATAGATCTGACAATAAGTAATGTAATTTATCAAATCAACACTCAATAATACTTTATATTAAAAGTTGAAAAATTAAAGAAATTGAAAAAAAAAAGAAAAAAATAGTTAACAGAGAAAAAAAAGGGCATATGTGGGCTTCATCAGATGGCCTAGGCTCAGGTCTTCTTGAAAGGATCTTATCCAACAGCCCAGATCAATTGAAAAGTAAAATAAATAAATAAATAATTCTGACTTTTGAATCGAATGAGGGCACGATCCTCCCAAAAGTATCGAAGCCTCACTCTCATCAAATAAGGTACAGTACAAGTGTCTTGTCGAACATTCATAAATTGTGAAATGTCTTCCATCAATCAAACTAATCTGGTTTTATTAACTATTAATCAAGGATATAAAACACGCTACGCTCTTTTTTTTTTAAGTTGTTGGTAAAGGAACCACAAAAGATTGTAATGGGCATTCACACTTTCAACTTCTATTTATCTCATATATAAACAAATACAACGGTGGCTCCAGCTAGATACTGAGAAAACGAGATGTAGAATCCCTACAAACTAGGATTTGGTCCAACAATATTTGACTAATAACTAAACAAATTCAAATCCCAGTAGACTAGGATTGTTACAACAAGAATTTGACTAACTTTGAATAAATGATATCTAGGAGAGAGACTTAGCAATTTTCCTCAATACCCCTTAGCAAATGGGTAGGAGAGACTACAGTCAATTTAGATTTTAAAACAAGGAAATGATTATTGGATTACAAATTAGTCAATACATTTACAAGCTGATTAGCAGTTGGTATGTAAGAAACCTGAAGAATTTTCTTGTTGACATGATTACGAACAAAGTGGAAGTCAAGTTCAAGGTGTTTAGGATGGGCATAGAAAGCTGGATTTGCTGCAAGGTATATATCTAAGACATTTTTACACCAAATTCTTGGAATAAAAGATAATGATTAGTGAAGCTCATGAAAAAGACATTAAAACCAATAAACTTTAGATGTTGTTGTTGCTAATGCATAGTATTTAAAATCAGTGTTAAACCGAGTAACGATTTGTTGCTTTTTGATCCCTAAGAAATTAAATTCACTCCATGGAATACAGCATAAGTTGATGTGCTCTTGTAACCAATTTGGACACCTCTCTAATTTGTATCAGAGAAAGCAAATAGAGATAGAGAATTACAAGGGCATAAGAGAATGCCACGACCAATTATGCCACCGAGATACCAAAGTATTCGTTTCACTACCTTCCAATGATTAACTAAAGGTGAGTGCATAAATGGTGCTACTTTATTGACTGCCATGGTGATATTAGGTTAAGTTATTGATAAATATTAAAACGTGCCCACCACCTAGCAAAACAACTTAGGGTCTTCAAAGTGGTGTGATGGATCTTTATACAATTGAGTTGTGGAGAAGATAGGATGGTTACAGGTGTAACTTCATACATGTTGACACGTCTTAAAAGATCCTATATGTATTTTAATTGTGAAAGGTGAAGTCCACTTGGCAATAAAGTTATTTCTACACCTAAGAAATAAGTGAGTAGGCCCAAGTCTTTAAGTGCAATTTTGGTACCAAGTTGTTGAATAAGATCTTGAAGAAGAGCAATATTAAAACTTATCAAGATTAAGTCATCAACATATACTTGGCAATAAGCAACATGCAAACCAAATGAATAAATAAATAGTGAGCTATCAACCTTTGGTCCTTTGAAACCAAGAGTTTGCAAAGTGTGCATGAGACAGAAGTACTAAACTCGTAGAGCTTCTTTATACCATATAAGGACTTTTTTAAGGCACACATATTATTTGTTCTCCTACAATCAAGGAAACCTTATGGTTGCTCTATGTAAACTAGTTCGAGAAGAGTCCCATGTAAAAAGGCATTTGGCACGTTAAGTTGTCAAATAGGCCATTTAGAGTTAACTACAATTAACAAAATTGATCAAACAATTGCTGGCTTGATAATCGAGCTAAAGGTTTCAATATTATCCATCCCTGGTCATTGATGAAAGTGTTTAGCCATTAATCTAGCCTTATAATGGCCAATGGATCCGCTAGGTTTAGTCTTTATGAGAAATATCCACTTACACCCTATTACATTTGAGGCCTATGACCTTAAAACCAAATCCCATGACCCATTTGCCACTAATGCATCAATTTCTTCAAACATAACCTTTCACCATATTGAATGTTTTGCAATATTATGATATGTTAAAGGAAAAGTGAGAATTATTGTAGGTTGATGAGCCTTGGGTTATAGGTTTCCTATTTTAGATGTTGTAACCATAGGGTGTTGGTTGTTTTGGGTATGATAAGTGGTGAAGTCAATGATTAAGTGGGGATGTGGATTAGTAGTAGCTTGGTTATTAGTATTGATAGGTTTGTGTGTTTGAGTTGGTGTGGGTAAGGTTGGTTCGACATAAGTGGATGGTGTTTCAAATGGTTGAACAATAATTTAGTTAGGTTGAGTGACTTACAGTTGATGGTTTGTTGCAGTATGCTCTAGATTTGATTGATTTAGCTTTGCAATAGGTGTGATCAATGGCAGTGGACTAAAAACAAAAGATTGTGCGGTGGACTAAAAATAAAAGATTGACCATCACTTTCTTTGAACATGAATACATGTTCATCAAGTAAAGCATGGCGTGAGAAAAAGATTTTATTTATGGATAATGACATTTATATCCTTTATGTAAAAAACCATAACCAAGAAAGACACATTTCTAATTTATTTTTGGTGCATGGATGAAGCCAAGGATAGCAACAACAACCAAAGGCATAAAGAAAATCATATTCCAAACTATATTGAAAAATCATTTGATAAAGTGAGTTGTGGTTGAGTTTTGGAGTAAGTATTCTGTTTATTGTGTGTACCGCAGTGGCAAAGGCATAGTCCCAAAATTTTAGTGGTACTAAAGAATGAAGTAAATAGGCGTAGCCAATTTCAATGATGTGCCGGTGTTTTCTTTTAGCACATCTATTTTGTTCAAATTTGTGGGGACAATAGCTACATTGGATGATGGCATTTTCGATCATTTATTTTATAGTGCTTAATATTCCCTTCCCCAATCAGATTGGAACTGTTTGATGAATTTTCCAAAAAAAAAAAATCAATTATAGCCCAAAATTTTACAAAATAATTAAAGACATCATATTTGTGATGAATAAAGTAAATCCAAATATATTTGGTAAAATGATAAAAAAAAAAGTACATAGTATAAGCAACCATCAGATGAAGGAATTGGTGCAAGACCCTAAATTAGAACATATTAATT
>CANXYI010165959.1:0-12091 GCA_948208565.1 Hura crepitans
ACATAAACCTCATACATATATCATACAACACCATTTGACCATTCTTTATTCCCTAATGACTAATTTATTTTCAATCATTAAAAATACATGGTTCGGCCATTATAAGTTCCTCAACACATATATTAATTTCAAGCCTTTTACTAATATTTCATTTATTACTTATGCATTTATTACATATTCATCATTATAACACTTATTTACAAGCATGATCACCTTAATCTTCATACACATATGACACAATATCATTCGGCCATTATAGGTCTATTAGCATACATATTCATTCTCATCATTGCAACACATTTTTCATCAATTACACATTCTTTTACACAACATCCAATATATTCATCATACAAATATTTACCATTCCATGGCATATTAAAAATTCTATACAAGGTTTTATATCAAATTGCACACATATAAATATGAATATGTTTAATCTAAATTCACATACCTCTATATGATAATTTAGCATTTTTAAGGCTTACTTTTAGCTTTGATTCCCTTTCTCTTTATCTTTTCTAACATACAGATTTTTAGATTTTTGAAAAATTCTCAAAAATCCATTTTAACTCCAAATTTAGTTCTATTTCTTTTTAGAGTCTTGGAATAACTTCTAATTTTTATAACAAAAATATAAATTAATTTTTGACAACTTACTATTCATGGTGACACTATTACTATAGGATGAATTCTCTCATTCTAAGCTTCCTTTTGATGAGATTCCACTTCCATAAAAGTTATTTTGGTCATGAAAGGAATTTTAGAGGTGTTAAATGCTTAATTTGGTAGAGAAATGAAGGATTTATAAAGGAAGAAAGAAGAAAAATGTGATGGCTTTTTGTGAAGAAAATGACATCGGTTAGTTTGGAGAAAATGGGTAAGATGGTGCATTTGGGTGTATATGGGTTTGCCTACACCCAATAAACCTTTTATGCATATAGCCTATAGGCCCCACTTCATTAATTCTCAATTTTGCTTTAAAGTTTAAAAATTCATTGTTATTTATCTAGACTACTAAAAATAATGTTCTTAGTGTCAAAATTCATCATTTATTCACATTAAGAGGCTCATAAATTTTTGGGTCAAAATTCCATAATTTGCTTGGGTCACTATTCACTCGTGAAATCTAAAAATTCCAAATAAATAGTAAACAACCTTTGAATATTAAAATTCTTTCTGCAATGGACTCACTGGAATTTTTTACCTGTAAGATGTGCCATTTTTAGGTTAATCTGGGCACATCTCAGACCAATTCGAACACAAACCTATTTTATGTCATTATTCACCTCTTTACTACCTATTATGATTTATTATTTCTACTAAATCTTTTAATTCCTTCATTTTCATAATTTTTTGGCTCATCAAAGTTTTATGAGTAGTACTTACCCTTTTTGACCATTGTACAGTGCTTCGACTTCCTAAAAACACTATTCATTGCTCGAAAAAGTATTATTCATGAAACTTTGTTTCACAAGCATTATAAAACCTACCAATCAAGTGGAATAATGACTATCAAATGGCTTTCGACATTATAAGGGAATATTTGATAAATCCACCAATTTTGTGACCACTAAGGTATGGGAAGCAATTAATTCTCTATCTGTCTATTGAAGAAAGCTTAGTGGGAGCTATAGTATCACAAGAGGATGAATTTAGGGTTGATTTTGCAATTTACTACCTATGTAAGAAGTTTCTTCCTTATAAGGCAAAGTATGTGGAATTTGAAAAGATTTGTTTAGAAGTGATATGGGCTTTGAAGAAATTAAGACATTATTTCCAATTATATACGGTATAGGCAGTATTAAAACTCAATCCTTTAAGATATCTTCAAATAGCTCCATCTTTGGTAAGAAGAATAAGTAAATGGCTTCTTTTACTCTAAAAGTTTGACATCCATTACATAACACAAAAGACCATAATAGGGCATGTAGTTATCGAGTTCTTGGCTAGCTATCCAATAGAAGATGAGTCACTAGAGTTTGAATTCCCATATAAGAATCTAACTGCAATCATAGTCTAAGGGTGCCATATGTATTTTGACGGGGTAGTAAATAGGAAAAAGGGTAGGACTAGGGGTAATTCTAATAACCCTTCAGGGAGGGAAGCTATCATTTGCTAGAAAGTTAAGATATAAGGCTATAAATAACATGGAAGAATATGAAGCTTGCATATTTTAGCTCGAAGCATTATTGACTCTCAATGTGAAGATAGTTAAAGTACTCAGAGACTTATCCTTGGTAGTATATCAGACTAATGAAGAATGGACCATTCGAGAAAAGAAATTGGTACCTCGTGTAAAGCACTTAAGATTTATCAATAGACAGCTTGAGATGTGTACCTTTTGCCATGTTCCCTGAGATGAGAATCAACTAGTAGATGCATTAGCCACATTAGTCTCTATGTGGGATAATCCAAAAGGAATAATAATGAAACCAATACTTATTTCAAGTTCAGAAAAAACCTTGTTATGAGACATAGTAGATAATGGAAATAGAATGAGAAGAAGATAAACAAGGGTTTTATAATATCCACAACTACCTAAAGAAAAGAGTGTTTCATGAGGAATTAGCAGATAGGGACATTAAGTTTTTAAGAAAGTTGTTAACTCAAGTTATCAATATAGATGAGATTTTATACAAAAAGCAGTTAGATGGTCTTCACTTTGTTGTTTAAAAGAGAAAGAAGTAGAGAGGTTTATGGAAAAGATACATCCAGGGTCTTATGGCACACACATGAATGGTTTAGAGTCAACTAAAAATATTATGCACCAAGGATTCTTTTAGCTTACTATAGACCATGATTATTCCAAGTGTGTACAGAAGAGCCTTAAGTGTCAGTAGACTTAAGACATGTACTACTATTACAAATACACAATCTATCATCTCCTTAGTCATTGTTGGTTGAGGGATAGACATAATTAGAGAGATGCATCTAACAGCCTCAAATATGCATCGATTCATTGTCATAGCTACCAACTATTTCTTAAAGTGGGTCGAAGCAAAATATTTTAAGAAATTAGGGGAAAAAGAGATGGCTAAAATCCTAAAGAAGAATCTAATTTGCAGATATGGGTTCCCACACCACATAGTTTTAGACAACGGTGTCCAATTTTAGATTGAAATAAAGGCATTACTATAGAAATACAAGATACAACACTACAAATCCTCTCCTTATAGGCCATAGGCTAATGGGGCAGTTGAAATAGTAAATAAGAATGTCAAAAGATCTTAGCTAAGATAGTTGTAACTCATAAACACTGGGCTAATAGACTTCCATTTGCTCTTTATGGATATAGGACAACTATTCAGTCTTTAATAAGTGCCACTCTATTTTCCTTAGTATATGGTATAAATGTTGTACTCCCAATAGAAATTAAACTCCAATCATTGAGGTTGGTTTAAAAAGTAGAGATTCTTGAAGTAGCTTGGGTTGAGCAAAGTTTCCAATAACTAAACTTGTTTGATAAAAAGTAATTAAGGGCTAATTATCACAATCAAGCTTATTAGAAAAGGATGGCATGAGCTTTTAGCAAAAGGGTGAAAAATCACAATATAAAAAAAGGTGGATTGGTCCTCAAGCATATAAGACCATGTCCAAATAATTCAAGGAGAAATTTCAAACTAAATTGGGATTCATCCTTTAGCAATTGTTGCTAAAAGGCGTTGTATTCCTCACAAATTATAATTAAAATGAGTTTAAAGAGCTTATAAATATGGATAGATTAAAATGGTTCTATGGCTAATGACAAATAAAAGAGAAAAATAGCCCTGTAGGTTAAAAGTAAAAAAATAGTAGCCTTGCTAAAAGTAGGTGCCTTGATAAGTTGAAAACCAAAAATGGCATCTAATGTAACAATTAGGGGCTGAGAGAAAATAGTCAATCAAGAAAACCTGTGAGTGTTGATTGATAATAAGATTTTAAGATGTAATTAAGATTTCCCTTGATTAAATGAGGAAAATGGGCTATTACATTAATGTCATGTTGTGATTATCATAAAATGCCAATATGATGTAAGTAGATAGGACCACTTTAATAAGCTTAATTACATATCTCATAGACTATGGAAATAAAAACATTGTTATTACATTATTTTGAATTTAAATTTAGAAAAGTAATAAAAGTACACACTTTTCAAATCCTCTATCTCTTGTTTTGTTTTCATTATATGTTTTTAGCCATTGAGATTGGTTATCCCTAGAAAAGTCAATCACCCAATCCTTATATGCTTTAAAAGTCTAGAAATTGCAAATGGCTTTAGGAGGAATATTGGTCTTCAAGGGTAATCACTTCCATAAGTTGAGATAGCTAGCAACAAAGGTGATAGACAAATCTCCCCCTCTAAATGACAAAGGGCGAGTAACAATGCCTTCAGTCTCACTAAGCTACCTCACATAGCAATTAGGAATGCAGAATATAACTTTGTGCAAGTCGACTAGGGAAACATAGCCTGATGCACCACTCCATCATACATTCTATAAAGAAATCCATAGGTTCATGAAATTTATGTTGTCATTAGTAGCGGTGCCCATCTAAAGGACCTATTGCTCCACATTTGAAAAATGGTGCATTATGGCATAAGGCAGTAAATGCTTTAGACTATAAGACTCAAGAATAAGGGGGATCATCTAACAAGTGAAGCTTCTCCTATAACCATATCAAAAAAAATGAAATTGTTAGGAAAGAAAACTTGAAAGGGCTTCCTAAGCAAAAGGCCAGTTGAGGGTAGGGTGAAAACCTATGAAGGGCAAACTATCCTTAAAAAGTATGTTAGGAATAAAAACCTGAAAGGGCTTCCTAAGTAAAAGGTAGACTAGAAAATATGGTGAAAACCTATAAAGGGCAGTCTATTCAAAAAAAAAACTTAAAGCAAAAATGGGCTTCCATGGAAGAAACTAGCTTTACCAAACTACATTGCATCTAGTCCCATAATAGTCTCAGCAAGGATCAGAGGTAAAGGGTTCAAGCCTTTAATCATGTCATTTATCACATCAATTAATGTATAATCTCTAAAATGGCCTTTAAAAGTTACTATGGGATACTTGGTAAAGAAAATGAATAAGTATACACCGCATGCAAGGATGGGAAATCTGAGTAATTATTAGCATAAGCCAGTAGGGAATTCAGAGAAATTGGTTCTCTCCTTAGAACCCATCTAGTAGTTAATGAAGAAAGTATCCCAAGTGCATCGATCACTTCATATGGGTAGTAGGGAATGCAGTTGGGATAGTAAGGTGGTGTATCAAATGAAAAGGACACCCCTAAAATCATAGCAAATTCTATGACTAAAAGGTATAGTTCCTAATGAGAAAATTAAAAAAAAAATTGAAATTATAGGTCCTAGAAGCTAGTTGCAACCTTTAAAAAAGATAGATCAAGTTAAACCCACTAGAGGAATTTCAAACCATTAAAGGGAGTCAAAGCAAAATTCACTTAAGAGGAAAGAAGTTTATGAATTTTGTGAAGCTTCTAAAGGAATTTGTCACCCATTAAAGCAAAAAGGAGGAAAAAAACCCAAATGGCATGAGGATCTATGCATACATTAATGTCATTTATAGGCCAAAGGCCTAAAATAATCATTTTACACTTAGGCAAAATGGTCATTTTAGTCTAAACTCCATGGCCATTTTTGCCAAAATGGCCATTTTCCATTAAACCAAAAATGCCACTCAATTAAACCTAAAATGCTATTTTACTCTTATGAGAAATGACTATTTGGCCTATAAAATAGTCATTTCAACAAGGGCCAAATGGTCATTTTGACAGGAGCCTATAAATCCTCACTTTTTTTTTCTTTTTCATTTTTTATACTTATAATCACATCTCACTACTTTCTTTCTTGCTATTACTTTTACCTCTTATTTTTTTCAAAAATGCCTCCATGACAACAATAGAGTCACATTCGATTGCAATTGGTTTAGACACATATGGAAATTCCAAGATGGTTAGATGTGAAAAAGGTAGAGAGATTTTAATGTCAGGCCTTAGTGATATTCATTAGGAGCTGATACTTCTACACCAGCATATTACAAGAGTTAAAGGCATTCCCTAGGGTAAACCAACTTCTTGCATAAGTGGGATGGTGTGATTTTTATTCCTAGTACCATGCCTCGTTGCCCTCCAGTTTCTTAGCATTCTACAGCATCACCAGGTAAACCTTATAGATTAGACCACCATCTAGTTTGCTGTCTTTGATATGTGCTACTAGCTCTCCCTTCTATAGTTCTGGGAGAGCCTTCACCTACCTATCGATGGCATGATAGAGATCCTTGAGTAGCTCAATGATCATTAGGCCACCATTGGTCGAGCTGGCACCTTCTATCAGGTTAGTTGGACTAAGACCTCTGCTATTCAAGACTCGCTTCACTAATACCTATATAGAGTCTCCTCATTGTCATATTTGTTGTGCAATGCCAACACTGGTCAGGTGAATCAGACCTATTTCTATGGCCTCTTGGCAATGAAGCATAATGTTTGATTTAACCTGACACCTTTAATATTAGAGCATCTTTACTAGGCCACTAGGTTTCTTGGTTAAGAGATTATGGTGTGTGGTCTCATTATAGCCATTCTAGCAGGGTTAAGGATCGACCCTGAGCATATGGGTGCAATTATTTAGCAATAGTTTTAGGTCAATTGGGAGACCTTTTTTGTGATTAAGATTGTGATGCTAAATCACACGTGTCTAGTACTTAGCGTGTCGATGTTTTGATGCACAAGTAGTAGACGGAGTGCGAAGCAGCATCAGACACCACCACTAGTGTAACTGCTAGAGGTCATTTGGTATTCTATTTTTCTTTCCTTTTTGGTTATGTATATTATTGCACTCATGTATGTAGGGTTAGCGTGGGTTGTGTAACTTATGTATTTACTAAATTGTAGAATGTATGTATATACGACTGTGTATATATATAAAGAACTACTTGGTTTATCTATATGTCTGTTGAAGGAGCTATGAATCTGTATGATGTGAATTGAATGTGGTACGGTGTGATTAGTGTATTTCTAGAGGTCCAGAGGACGAATAAGGAGGAGAAATGATTTCAAAGTGCTTTTCTTTGCAAGTTTATTTAGGTTAAAGACCAGGGCCGCTGCTATGCTACTTAAATTTTTAAAAATGTTTGCTAGTGCCTGATAAGAATATTTATAGTTTAAAATAAATAGTATCAAGTGAGCAAATGATTAGAATTGGTTTAAGCGTGTATGAAGTCAAGTTTAGTCAAAGTTTAATAAGAGTTAAATGAAAGACCCCTGGGGAAATCCTTGGATAGGTGACCCCAATGGGAAGTGATGCTTTTTGCCTATTTCACATAGAAAGGGGTAAAGGGTGTTACACTTAGACCTAGAGGAGGCCTAATTTGCACTTGATCTTGCCCAACTACATAATGATGACCTGGCCCCCACTAACCCACCTAGGCAATAGTAAAGGTGAACAGATAAGGCTAGGCCATCCTCAGCACCTCCTTTAAAGACATCAGCTACACCATTTGAGTCCATACTTTAGGGTATAAAGGTGTATATATTAGAGGAACCCCATGTAATACATACTAATCTAGGTGAAAGGATTAAGGACAGACACCATAAGCTGACTATTAGGCTTGAATCATTAGAACCTGAGATCTAGAGCCTATGATCGAGATAGGCACCTCTCTCTTAGCTCTTTTTTCTCTTTTTCTTCTTTTTGTATATTTTGTACATGTTAGTTTAGGATACCAATAATTATACTCAAAACTTTGAAAATTTACAAAATCACCATATTCTATTTTTATCATCTTTATTGCATTTATTATTTTTGGCCATACATAAAATAATAATAATAAATAAATGATTCAAAATAATAAAATGACATGAAATAAAATAATAATAAACATGTAACAATTGAAAAAGACATTAACTAATAAAAAGCAGCAAGTAGATGAAATAAAAAGAATGAAAGGCATAAAAAAAGGAAAGACAAAAAATAAGAAAAGAGAGAGAAGAAGAGCACTCACACATAACATGCATCAATGTTACAATTACAATACAGTAACTAACGCATTCAACTCTATTTTGTAGAGGGTATTCTTCATGTAATTGACTAATCAATTCACAACAATTGCTTAGTTAGACAATAAGGGTAAGATATAAGATTTCACAAGCTTATAAGATCACACTACCAATCAATGTGCAATAACACCAAGTTCATAAGTGTATTACATTATTTAATGTGTAACATCACAAATGTTAAACTGATAAAATTGTATCTACCATTTGCTCAATCGTAGGGAGCAAAGAGAGTGACACACAGTCAAAAATTGAGAGGAAATGGAGAAATCCATAAAATAAATTTATCAAGGTCAGACACAATGGCTCTCACCCTATCTAAACCAAAGTCAACTTCAAATGCAATGTCTCTAGCACCGTTTAAAGAAAACAAACTTCAGGTGTAATGTCTCTAGCATTGCCTAAATCATATCAACCTCAAATTCAATGTCTCAAACACTGTCTAAAGTGAACAAATCAACCTCAGATTCAATGTCTCTAACATTGTCTGAAGAAAAACCAACTTCGGGTGTAATGTCTATAGCACTATTGGAATCACATCAATTTTAGATGTAATATATTTAGCACTATCTAAAGCAAACAAACCAACTTTGTGTGTAATATCTGTAGCACTACCTGAATCACATCAATTCTTTCACTATCTAAAACCAAACAATAGTAAGTGTAATGTCTTTTAGCATTACCAAGGTCAATACCGAATCACCTACAAAAAAGGGGTCACCCTATTAGGTACGCATCCTTTTCTTTCTAAACTTTTTGTCACCTCACACACTCTGTAGTTAACTCCCTAAAGTTAGAGGCAATTGCAGAAACTAGGTTTTTGGGGTTCCTATATTCGAATTGCCTAATGACAAATAAACAACAAAAATTTTGATAAGTAGGAATGTTAGCATTCGATTCGAAAATCTCATCTCTCAAAATTTTAAGATCATGAATAATTTTTAAGCATAAGCTCTTACCCAACCTAAAAGTTAGAAATGTAACTTGAATTGCAAGAAAATAGGCATCTGTGGTAGGCTGAGCTGATAGGCCTGAGCCTAATGCCATATGGGTGTGAGGGCTAAAGCCCCCATGGTATAGAGCATTTGAAAAAAGAAAAAAATGTTTTATAATTAAAAAAAGTTGCATTTTACAAGCTTTGGGCCATTAGAGGCAAAACTATGATATTTTGATATTGAAACAACGATTTTACAACGGCTTTTTTGGAGGGTAAAATGGCCATTTCATGTTTTCATAAAACAACCATTTTCCCTCTATAAAATGGCATCATTTTTCCAAATAGGCAAAATCTAGGTAGGTTTCTTCTTTAGCCAAAGGGCCTTTTGACTTATGCAAATGGTCATTTTTAGTCAAATGCCTATTTTCACCTACACCAAAATGGTCGTTTGCCACCTTTGATCTATGTGTATAAAAGCTAAACCCTATGCTAGTCCAAGGGTCGACTTTTCTCAAAAAGTGCACACCTAAAAATGCAAAAACACTTTCCAAACTCTATTATTCTGGTTTTGAAAAGGTTTTCTTTAAAATTATTTGCTCTTTTTCTCTCAGGTTAATTAAAGATCATTCCTGAAAGCAATTATACACGATGGGTTAACCAAAATTTCTTTTTCTTTACTTTCTTTTCTTTCTCTTTTTCATCCATTTACCAGTTAGGTAGGTGACCTTATTTCATTTCTCTTATCCATCTACCAATTAGATGTTTTAACTTATTACTCGTGTTTTATTAACGTTGTGTTATTTTATTTATTTAATTATTTGCTTTCATTCTATCCATCTTTTTATTCCACTATTCATACTAATATTGTGTTTTGTTTTGATGTGAGTTATTTGAGATCTGTTATGGTTTTATTTAACCTATTTTTCCCTCTTATCAAATATCCTGTGAAATTAATACTTTATTATTTTTCACTCTTTATTTTGTTGTTATTTTATTATTTTGTTTCTATTTATTTACTTTCGTCTAAACTTTATTTTCTTTCTAATTTTCTCCTTTAATTTTATTTATGTTCATATAATTATTTTGGTTAGATTGTATTTTATGCAATTTCAATGTAATTTTAATTTTTAATAAGTTAAAATGTATTTTAGGTAATTTTCATGTAAATTTTATTTCCTTTTCTGTTAGAATGCATTTTAGGTAATTGGCATGTAATTTATTTTATTTACATTATTTTCAGATATTTTCCATGAATATCGTAATAGGTAGAAAATAATTTTTATACATTATAAATAATAACCAAATCATTTTATTTATAATTAATCGGTGTTTTCCTAGAAAAATTGGTTTTGATTTTTCCATAATAAAAGTCACAAATAATAGAACTTGTTTTCTAAAAATTGGCATGCGAGAACTAAAATTCTTAAGGAAAATTAATTACTCGATTTCATGTATGTTTTTCATTATTTTCATGTATTTCTTTTGTAAATATGTCTATTTTATTATGCTTCTATGTGATTGAATGCTTTATTTTAATTTCAAAATTTGCTTGAGAAAAAGAATAAAATTATAAATTTAATCTAAAATTCCATATTAAAGTGAGGTATAAATAAGAGTAGGGTTTTGAACTACTTTGGTTTTAGCCCCACAAGGTATTTCCTAGCTTTGATAGTGCCCAACTTGGTATTTCTAGGCTGATCAAATAAGAATAAATTGAGATTCCTCTAATTTCCTTCTCATCTTTTGAGACTCAAAAGGTGAGATTTAGGTTAAGTCTTTGGTTGTTTTAATTTGACAGGCCTCATAAAGGAAGGGACACGAATAATTTGTTGTGTAAATATCCTTAAATTTAAGCTCACTAACTATCTTAAGTATCAAGTGCTATACTTTGTCTTTAGTACTTTGACCTATAATCACAAGGTATAAAATAGCTAAGAGGTTGTGTTAGCATGTGGTACTTGAAGGTAGTTGAGTGATCAATAGAGGATGCACCACCCCAGATCATTCAAGAAGAGGTTATCTCATAGTTCTATTGACTATCTTTACTCCAAAATCTCTTGTTAGAGTGAATGGGATTCATAAGGACATTTTTGGAATAAAGATAAATGTCATTAGAACAACATGTTTAAGGCTTAACTAAACATACTTAATTAAGCATTAAGTTGACATAAGTTTATACTCAAACTTGGATGAGATAAAGAATGGTGAAAGGAGTGTATTCCATGGTAATTGATTATGGAAAGGTTAAGTCAAACCACTTTACTTTATGACACTTAGGTAGTTATTATGCTTGGTTAGAAGCCCTTGATGACTTCTATAATAGTTAATTTATAAATGGAATTTAATAATGATATATTAAATCACAAAATCCTAATTCTACTAGGAATTTGATTCGTTGTTACATTGCCAACATGCTTCAGAAGCCCAAAGGATCACACATTGATAGAAGAAAATTAATGTGATAAAAATATTTAGTATTTAATGATACTAGATAAGATTAAATAAGAAGAAATAAAAGGGGAAGGCTTATTGGGCTTGGAGCCTATTAGAAAAGTTTAAAACATTATTTAAGGATTAATTAAGTGTTTTAAGTTACTAGGCAAACATTAGGCTTTTTAATTAATTAAATAAAAGCCCTTTTTTTTTGCTTAGCATTTAGGGGTTTAAGGGCTACAAAACCTGACCTAGGGGTGAATAAAAGGGTATAAAACCTTTCAAAGTCATTCAAATGAGGTGCCTTTTGACAAAGAGAAAAGCTCTCTAATGTTGCTACAAATTCACCTCGTTTTAAGCCTTCTCCTCTTTCTTTATTCTTGTATTACTTTTCTTACTAGCACTAAGAAATAAAATTCACATATGCACCTTTTAAAGAGTTCTCATTGAATTTGCTACTAGTGTGAATACCTTAGAAGTGTTCCATTTTTTAATCACTATGGTTTGCTACAACCTGGTGACATTAAAAGCTACAAATGGAATCACATGGAGAATTTTTGGTAAATTCCTGTTATGTATTTTTTTTAATTGTTTTTGAATTTTTTTGACATTCCAACACTTGATAGGGTTCTATGGATCTTTAATTTCCACTATGCATGAGTCCATGGAAATCAACAATAG
>CANXYI010166062.1:0-12418 GCA_948208565.1 Hura crepitans
TGGAAAGGCTGTATGTAAAAGTGATGTAAACTCAATATGTATATATTGTGTTATAAAATGAATAGTTATATTCTTGATGTGCTTTGTGTGATGAATCTATGTGTTGTTGATTGGTTTTGGTGGACTAGAGAGTCCAGAGGAAGAATAAGGAGGGTTTGTATTAGAAGTGTGTTTTTCTTTGCAGGTTAAATTGGGTTAAGAACCGGGCCATCTGTTATGCTGCCCAAATTTTTGAAATTGTCTGGTAGTGACTGAGGATGCGAGTAGCAGATGAAAATAAGATGATAGTTAAGAATAAGTAACTAGATTTAAGTAAGAACATATTTGGTCAACCAAAGGCAAAGTTGGGTAGTAGTTAAATGAGTGGCCCTTGGGGAAATCCGAGGATGGGTGACCTCAGCGGAAAGTGACATGCTCTGCCCGTTTCAGGTAGAAATGGGTAGGGGGTGTTACACATGATAACTGCAGAGAAGATACAAGTCCAACCAGATTTGACATATGAAGAAGAACCACTACAAATTCTGGCAAAGGAAGTGAAGTAACTGAGGAATAAGTCTATACCTTTGGTGAAGGTGTTATGGAGACACCATAACGTGATAGAGGCCATATGGGAAAGTGAGGAACAGATACGGATGGAGTATCCTCACCTTTTCACCACAAGTAATTTCGAGGATGAAATTTCTTAAAAGGGGAAGGATTGTAATGCTCGTAAGCCAGAGTTCTGTGAACAGTACCTTCTGAGCCCGAGTGATGTTCCCTGCGATGCGAAGTATCTCCATGAGGCTAGAAAGGGGCGTATTGGTCATTAAACTTTGACAAGCCTAAAAATAGGTTAAACGAATGAATTTAAAAATTTAGCAGAACCAATAAATCATTTTGGGTCAAGAACTTAGGTATGAGGAGATAAAATGAGTTTGTACCAGGACAGCCCGTGATGTGCCTAGATGAATCCAATAATACCATGCCCGAACCTCAAAAATTTCAATGAGTATGATGGAGAAGGAATTTTAATTTTCTGAGGTTTTTTGATATTTTATTGTAGAGTGTGAAAAGTGTCAAAAAAGTCAACTATAGAATTTTGACTTTAAATTTTACGTGAGCCTTAGTGACATTAATTGAGGATTTTTAAAACTAAAATGAGTATTTTTGAAGATCCAAAGAATTTTCTATGAATTTCTGAAGCTTAAAAAGGTATCAGGAGAATTCGAGTTGTCGGATTGCCGCGTGTCGCGATTTGGGCCACCCACCTACCCCTATATAAGGGTTCACACATGTGCATGGGCCACATGTGCCAAAGCATCATCTTCCTCCTTTTTATGATGCCACTATTCTCTCTCCTTCATTCTTTTCCTTCATTTTCTCTCTCCTCTCTCCACCAAATCTCATGCAAATTATATGAATTTTAACCTCCACAGTCTCTAGAAGCTTAATCTTTTGACAGAAATTGAAAATAGAGCCTAGAAAGAGAGATCTCACACTTGAGTGAATAGTACCAATTTCTTGAGTAAGTGTTTTTAATCCACTTTTTATTTTTTTAGGTAGATTAGAGTATTCTAAGATTAGCCATGGTCTTAGATTTCTATTTGGAGTTATGTAGGATTTTTGAGAATTTTTCTAAGGTAGGCATGTGTATGTTTAGGTACCAAAGAGATCATTAAAGGAAAGCAAGGATTCAAGCCTTCAAGCGGTGGGGAAAATAGTGTTTTCACATCCTAGGTATGTGGAATAAACTTAAATTTAGTATGTCATATGAATTGTCATGTAAATATGCATGTTTGGTGTATGGAATTGTGTGTTCATGGTGTTAGGCATGATATTAAGGTAAAATGATGTTTTAGTGATGTTAATGAACTCAAAATAGTAGGTTTTGCATGATAACTTAGGAAGGAATTGAGGTGTGTGTGCATGTGTGCATTATGGTTGAATGGTGTGTGTGTGTGGTATGGCATGTGTAATGGTGTATTTGGTACGTAAGTATGGCATTTAGAAAGTAATTGTGGTGTATTAAACATGGTTGGAGAAATAGTAATAACATTGGCATGCATGGTATGAAAAATGGGCAAATAATGGTGTAGTTGACCATGGTATGTGTACTTAGTTAATGGTTACCAAAAATGGTGTTTGTGTGTATGCCATTGATGGTATGGCTATAATAGATGGTGTATGTGATATCATGTGAAAGAATGTTGGGAAGGTTATAGAAATTGGATAGGTATATTAGATATTAAAAGGCACAATGTAAAATTAACCAAATAAATACTAACATTCTCATAAATTGACCAAATGAATAATAACTTTGCGACCATAGGCAAAATGCGACATTTTATGCATAACATGGCATAACATGTGACATAATAGACTCAAGAATTAATGGAACTAAGAATAACATTCTTAGATAGTAATTTGGCCCATCAGTTAGATATCCACTGGATGGGTTGACTGATCAATTAGGGAGTTAGTAGCTGCTAGGCAATTTAAGCCTACTGGGGCCACTGTTATCTGTGGATGTGGTGGGTGCAGCCGCTAAGGTTTTGAGGTGAACCCTGCACACTCGGGTATTGGGAGGTCCACCTGGGTTGATCCTTGCTACCCATTTGATGTCTGTGGATATTGGGAGGTTCCACGGGACTGATCTCTGCTATCTCATTTGCAGATATTGGGAGGTCTACGAACTAATCTCTGCTATTTGCCAATCCGGTATTAGGAGGTCTATGAACTGATCCCTGCTATCGGGCGAGATAGGTGTAGCTACCGAGGTCTAAAATGTGGGCCACTACACAGGATAGTTCTTGCTATCTGGTGCCTTAAAGTGTTATCTATTTGTTATGGGCCTAAAATATAATGAACTGGATTGTGAATTAAATATATATGGACTTGAACTTAATAAAAGGACTGGACATAACTGGATAAGGTAGGTGGCATCTAGGCCGATGTGTTGCATGATGCATATGTGTGCTTGCATTGTGACATACTTTATTTTATCTATCCCACCATTGAGTTTATACTCAGCAAGTCGATGTTCTGATATGCAAGATGTAGATTTGTGAGCTGATCAGCTTCAGTCAGAGCTAGTGTAGTTGCTTCAAAGTCTCTTGGGGTATCTTTTTATCCTCTTTTGGTTTGATGTAGATAAGCACTCATGTATAGGAGAGGTGATGGGTGTAAAGTACGGAACTGAGTTAGTAACATCATATATTTGTATAAGCCTGATCTTTTATATATATATATATATATATATATATAATGCATGTTTATATCTATGTATCTGTCGGTTTGAGACCCTGTGTTTTGTTGTGTGTGCTGATGTTTGATGATGTTTTGGGGGACCAAAAGGGTTCAGGAGTGAGGTTTAGGTTGAAGATTGTTCTAAAAGTGCTTTTTGTATAGGACTATTTTGGGTTTTTCACTCGAGTAGCCATTATGCTGCCCGATTTTCTGTGGATAGTTAATAGTCATATTCTAGTATTTTAATAGTCTAAAATATGCAGTAATAAAAGAATAATCAGATAAAAACACTAAAAGGTTACGCTAGGTCAAAGTTGGTCAAATTTGAACAAGTGTTAAATGAAAGGTCATTGGGGAAATCTAAGAATGGGTGACCTCATGGAAAGTAGCACTCTTTGCCTATTTCCTTCAGAAATGGGCAGGGAGTGTTGCAAATCTTCTTTCAAAGATTCCCTACAAATTAATTAACTAAGTTTCTAAATCCCATACAAACATAAACTAAACAATATTAGAAAATATAATTTCATATTACATAGACCTTAAACCAAACGAATATCCTAACTCAATCTCTAAATTATTCATTCTATTAGCTGCAGACAAATGTAATTTCATATGTATGTGTATAAAGGTACAAAAACTCACCATATTGTGGACCCTTCTCTTCGAATCTGAGAATAAGATGGGGCATTTTTCCTTGATTCCACCTTACAGATTAGCAATGTTCCATTCCCCTTTTATTGCCAATAAACAACCAACATCAACCCTTTTACTTAGCAATGTCTCTTTTTCCCGCATAAACCCCATTATTTCAGAAAGCAAACCATTTTGTAGAAAGAGAGGGAGAGCGCAAGGGGGAATTTTTTTTCTTTTTGAAAGAGAAGAAGCAAGAAAAAAGAATTCTCTTAATTTAAATCATGAGAGAGAATCCTCGGCCACATGTCGGATTTTGTTTGGTTGAGATGTGCAGATAGGTTACACGTGTTCTTTGATGACATGTACAAGTTTCATCCACATGTCATGCCACGTGGCAGCTAGGCCTGTGCAATTGGTCGGTTCGGTTCTGAATCGAACCGAACTGAAAGTACCGAAAATCGAATTTTGAAAAATTTTAGAACTAAAATTTTTATAAGAACCGAATCGAAAAAATCGATTTTTTATAGGACCAAACCAAAAAATCGAATTAACCGAAATTATATATATATTTTTATTTTTTATATATAAAACCCCAAAAATGATGCCGTTTTATATCAAAATGACATCGTTTTGATAAGTTCGGTCGGTTCAGTTTTTTTGATTTTTACCCTTCAAGAATCAAACTGAACTGATTAAATTGAAATTACTGTATAGAACGGAACCGAAAAAACTGAAAACCAAAAAACTAAACCAAATATACCAAATTATCAAAATTTCTATTTCGGTTCGGTTTTACACAGCCCTAGTGGCAGCAACTGGATGTCAACTTGTGTTTGCTGGTTATTTTCACTTTATGTGTAAGTCAATATTATTTTATTTATATTTTGATTACTAAGATTTTTTTTGTGACCATCGCGTTATAAGTGTTAAAATTGAATGACTTTTTATGTAATTTTCTCACTAAACATGCACATGCTTTTTCCTAGTGACCACAATCATAATTCATAAAATATACAGGAAGAAACTTACATTTAATTTGATTTTATTTATTACTTTCTTATCACTGATCAAATATCATTTTTAAAAATAAATTTATTCTATTTATTTTTTTCTTAATTTTTAAAATTAAGATAATATTTATTACAATTATCTATATGATTATTGACACCATCATTATTTTGTTTATTAAATTTTATTTTTTTATCCATTTTCTTTACTCCATTAAATATAAAATTTGGTGAAAAGTGAAAAATAATTCATGAATTCAACTTTTTTAAGTATAATTGTGCATAATGGCCGCCTTAAACCACGTGATACAATTAATGTAGTACTAACTTTGAAAATGAAAACAATTCAATTATGTAATTGTCTAAAATTAAAGAGGGGTGTTTTAGTCTTCTTAAGATATTTTTTAATAAAATTATGATAAATAAATTATTATCTTATTATGTGCGAAAAAAGAGACTGGACTTGAAACAAAGGGAGTGGTAACAAATGTGCCAAAGAATCCAATACATTTATGCACTCCATTCGACCAATTTTAAGTAATCAATTTTAGTTAGTACGGGGATTAATAAGGAAATTAGTGAAAAACCTTAATATTATAAAAAAAGCATTGACAATTGGCTCTTTAAAAAAAATTGACAATTGACTAAATTTTTCATTTTTAATTCCAAACACTCCATTGAATTTTTCATTAGATCAAAATTAATCTGAACTAAAAATAAAAAATTGATAAAAAAGAGAAAAAATTAAAAAAATATATAAAAAATAGCGTTCAGTAAAATATAAATTACTTATTAATGTTCTCTGAAATTTTTAAAGAGATATTTAAAATAAAATAAAACTAAATACTGAAATTAACCACTTCTTTAAAAATACTGAAATTAAAGCGAGATGAAAGTTGTATATAAAAAATAAATAAATAAAAATAAAAGATGAAATTTTCTAAAAGTTCAACGTCGCCATTAGAATTTCTCTCAACTTAATATCGGCATTCTAATTGTGAATTAAGTAAATGTTATCCTTCTAATTTCAATTATAATTAACTAGAAAATGATACTATTTCAATTTTTTTATTATATGGAATGATTTAAAATTATTTAATTAAAAGTAAGTATGATAATGTTTTATGGATTTAAATAGTTTAGCGCTTATTTTTAAATAAAATTTTGAATTCGAATATTATTAATAAAAAAAATAAAAAATTTAAAAATTTATCTCATAGTGAATCAATTCATTTTGAACCAAATTTCGGTATATCAAAAAAAAGAAAAAAGAAGGTGAATATGAAGAAGTAAGAGAGTCAAATGTAAGAGAACTAGCTGCACAATAACCTAATTTGGGAACTAGTAGTCATATGATAAAAATTTTCAAATTTAGATCTTAGACCGAAATAAAAAACGACAAAATGCATTTTATATCCAACACTCCTTTTACTGGAGAGAAAAAATCGTACCAACTAAATTATATATAATAATTTTTTTAATGAGAAAAAAAAAAACTCAACGCCCGAGATCTTGCGATGCAAATAACAGCTTGAAGAAAAAGAAAAAAAAAATTATTTGCTCTTTCAAGTTATAGGCCCACTGATCATCTGCAATTCTGTAAGGTTCACATCAAGACTTGGACCACAGCAAGGCCTACTGCAGTAATAGAACCAAGAGAATTTATTAATGTTATCAGGATTAGATTAGACTTTCAGTTGAATTATAATACGATCGAATTTTTTATATTTTAAATAAAATTATTTATAAAAAAATTAATAATATAATATAAATAATATTATATTAAATAAATTATATAAAAATGATAAAATGAATAAATAATTAGTATATATAAAAATAAGTTTAATAATAATAATATAATAATTTATTATAAAGTGATGGTATTAAAATTTATTTATATAATAAAATTTAGAAAAAAAGTTTAATGAAACAATTAATATGTTTCTATTAAGTTTAATATAATTTTTTAATTAAATAAATTTATTAAAATAATCTAATTATTGACTAATTAAAATATAATTAATTGAATAAATTTTATTATTAATATTCGTAAATTACTTTTAGATCATAAAAATAACTTAAAAAATACTAAAAAAAATATAGATCTAAAATAATGTAAACAAAAAAATGCAAAAAAAAAAAGCTAAAATTATAAAATTTCCGGTTCAATATGATTTCCGATTCAACCGGATTTTTCCGGTTCAATTCGAATCAATCCGATTTTTATCACTTTCGATTTTATAGTAAACTAAACCGGATCAATGGACGATTCTCTGATCGAACCGATTTGACCGTCTAATCCAATTTTAATAACTATGAAATTTATGCAGTATTTTATCACATCGTATTTCGCAGCTTCCAGTAGAGCCCTCAAAGCATGAATTTCCTAGTAATTATTATATATATATATATACACACGCGCGAAGTTATTATCTCCTAATAATTATGTTATTACAATCCACAAATTCTTGATTTAACTCAGTAATTTAAACAGTATCAAATTAGGGAGGTTAGAGGCTTCAAGCTTTCTGGTGAGCAAGCCCATGATCATGTATGCTCTTGTCATTGTAACCCGCAATAAAGAAAAGGTACCATATCAGTGATTAAAGGTCGCTTGCTCCCATACATACACCCTTTCATATTTATATCAACAGCTAGCTAATTTTGAGTTAGGTTTCAATCCTTTTCGAAGGGATTGTGCCTCAATGATTTTTAGATAAAATTTTTATAAGATATCTGTTTCTGCTAATGTCCTCATTAAAGCCATTCTACATATTTTTAATGTACTCTTTGCACGCATTTTACAACTTTACTCGTTTAAAATGTAATGTTTTTTATTTTAACCCATAATTTACCGTTGATTATATTTTATTTCATCAATTAGAGTCCTATTTTATTTAAATCATTAAGTTTTGTTTTATATTTAATTTATCTAATTTTCTTGTTCATATATACTTTTGATAATATTTAATTTAACCTTTCAAATAATATGTAGGAACTTATAATTAATTTTGTGTAGAATAGTATATAAAATAACCAAGTAAAAATATTTATGAAGCTCTTAATTAACTTTATATTAAATAGGATGGTCGCAGGTCGAGTATTTACAAGTACTCAATTCGCTCTTACTCCTAATAGGACAAGGGTTGATAGTTATTAATTGATTCAAAATGGATTTGTGTATTAATTTTACTATTTGTATTGAATTTTCATTTAATTTGAATTTTGATTATTGAGCTCCCAGTACCAAAATCAATTTATAAAATTTAATTATTAATTTATGAAAAATCTTATTCATAAATATTGTATTAAATTTATATGATTTTAGTAAAATAATGTACATTTATAACATATATTGATATAGATAATATAAATATAATATACTTAGTTAATTGAAATTTTTTATTTATATTAAATATATTATAAAATTAGTTAATATTTAATGTGTTAAATGTGAGGGTGGGTATGTTTAGATATCTAAGTAATTTTAAATGGATTTTAACGAATTTGAATAATTTTAAAAATATTTTAATTGCAATTTGAGTTGAATTTTTTTTGATGAGCATCATATATGTTATCATATTATATAATTTTACAATAATATATTTAGTTTTTATTTAAAAAAATATGATTATGTAATTTGTTTTTTATGAATTTTTAAAATTTTTATGAATTATGTTTGGTTAGAAATTATCTTTTTTACATTTTAAAAATTTTATTTGATTCATGATCGATTTATTTATGCCTAAAAATTCTTAGTGTTAAATAAATTTAATATCTAAAGGATCTAATAAAGTAAAAAATAAATGAGTAGACATTGTAATTTTAAAATATAATTAATTTGAATTATTATTTATATTTTTTATTTGCGTATTTAAAATTTATGAAATTTTATGTTTAAATTTCAATTGATTTTTTTTCAATGTTTTGTGTTTGAATAATTATATATGATGATTTTTTTAGTGGTTGATCAATCGTAAATGGTTAATGGCAATATGATTAGAATTAGACCAGATGTTGAACTAGACAGCCAACTAGGTCATGATTCGATCGTTAAAATCAGATTGAACTGGATTTTTTTTTAAATAAATTCATTTATAAAAAACATCAATAACATAAAATGAGTAATACCATGTTAAATAAATTGTATAAAAATAATAAAATGGGTAAATAGTTGGTAAATGTATAAGCCTTATGAAATTTATATGAATGACCATACGTAAGATGCTATGGAATTTAAAAAAAGGAAGATATATAGATATGAGTACTTTAATTGTTCAAAGCACTTCCTCTTGAGTAAGAGATGTAAATTTTGAAAGGTTGAAATAACAAGAATATGGGAATCTTGGAACATGATATATTATGCATGTGTGAGTATGATATGTATATAAAAAGATTGTGAGATTATGAAAGAAGGCTTATATGGCCAACTTGAAAACATGACAAGTTAATTATGTGTAAATATGATGTCGTTTATATGTTGCTAAGTATGACTTACATGTTACTTACTAAAATATGATATCATTGGCATTTTATTTTTGAATAGTATGTATTATTATATAGGTATGTAAAATAAATTGTACCATATATATATATATATATATATATATATCAAGATGCAAATACACAAAACTAAGATAAATGTGCAAAGTAAACTATTTTTGGTTAGTGTTGTGATGATATACATGCTATTATAAATTAAGTGTGTTTTAATGCCTATAACTAGGACAACTATAAAACGTAATAGGGTTGTCTAAGTTACAAGGCTTCTATTGAGGATTTATATCCTCTGTGTAGTTGCTCATTTGTGCAGGTCTAGGTACTACTGAGGTGAGAGAAGACTAACATCGCATTAGTCGTAATATCAAGCTTTGTTTTTGTAATGCATAGATGACCACTTTGACACATATTAACATAGAGCCTAGGCATTCTATATCGCATATGTCTCATGCTTAGAATGCACATAGATTTAAGTGTGGTCTTGGCATTAGCATTGTAAATGTTTAAAGCTTATGTTATTTTTCCTCTCATACATGGATCACTGTAATATAAAAAGTTAAAGTTAAGTAATGTGTATGTGTATAATTTGCATGTTCGTTAAATTATTGTTCATGTATGCCAAGGTAGTGAGCATTCATAGATATGAATGATGAAATGCTATGATAATATGATATGGTAGTAAGTATATTTATGAGATTTTATACATATTTTGATAGTAGTGTCACGCCTCGACTTTTGGTTTGATTTTTTACAAGGATAGAGTGGAAATTAGAAGAAAAAGTGGGGAATAAAATGGACAGATGGATCGAGTAGAGTCGATTGGTATGAATAACAAAGTGAAAATTGAATGAAGGACAAAATGCTAATTTTGTGAAAAGCCAAGGGCAAAATGAGAAATTCACTATTCATGGCCAAAAAGAGGAGAGACACATGGAAGTAATGATGAAGTGACATGTGATGTAGTAATGATGAGAAAATGTGAGAAAAATGAGGTTTGAAAGCGGGCCTCGGTGAATAACGCCACTCGGGTAGTGAATAGTGTTCTAGTGCCAAACGGAGCTAACCCGATAAAAAATTTGTACTTATTATAAGATGTATTGTGGTGAAATTTGAGGTTATATAGGAGGTTAAAAATTAAAAATAAAATTTAAATTTACGGTCTATAATAGATAGTAAATTGCTTAGAGAGCTTATAAAAATTCAGAAATGTGCTCAGAAAATTCCGAAAGTGGCACATCCTGATGGTTAAAAATTATGAGGAATCCAAAAAATCACAGTGTTGGAATTTTCTGACTATGGGAACTATTAGAAAAAAAAATTAAGGGAATAAATTCAATTAAATGTATACATTTTAGGAAAAATGGTGAAATTAATGGTGTAGGGAGCAATTCTAGCCATTGGATTAACTAGTTATATGATTAATCTTGGCCATCTAAGTGGAATTAAGTGGGGAGATGAGGTCTAAAGGATTAAAAGATAATTTTAAATAAATTACATGTGGAAAAATCCTATCCCTCTAAGTGCAAAATGCTATTTTTAAACCTAGCCATCCATCTCATGTATAAATACCCAAATAATAATATTTAATTCATTTAGTTGCAGCCAACATCCCCCCAAAACCTCTCATGGCTGAAATTCCCTCGTGAGTTCTCTCTCCCCCATTTTTTCCCCAATTACACCAAATAACCACTAAATATTATAATTAAGGGATTATTCCATCCACCTTATTTGCTAGCTACCCAAAAATCTATGGAAGGAGCAAGGAATTAGAGGAAGAAATAAAGTGTTGTGCAAGGGTTTAGGGTAATTCTCATGGTGGTAAGTGGTTCTTAACACAAGTAGATTAAGTGATTTAATTAAGGTAATTAGGAGATGGTTTATAAGTATATCATGAAATTATGTGATTAATGTTACTTTTAATGGATTTTTCATGAGGAAATTCATTTATGGAGTTAATGAAAATGGAGGAAAGATAATAATGAGATGGAATTAAGCAGGAGGAAATAGTGGGTTGATGGATTTAAACACATGAGGTATGTGTATTCAATGGTTTTGAATTTATTATGAAGTAGTATAATGTTGAATTTATGAATTTTTATGTTATGGAAAACTTTGTTAAATTGGTAGTTTAATGATGAAATTAGGATTATGTAGTATAATTTTTATGGCTTGACCCCTAAAAAATGAAACTTTGACTTAGGGAATTAGGTGAGGCCAAAATTACAAAGAGAGGAAAAAATATGTTTAAGTGTTAGATGAGTGAAATAAAGGAAATAGGTAACCTTATAAACAACATTGGATATAAGTAGACACATAAATTGGGAAAATAAAAATATATATGTTGGAAGGTGATTTAGGCTGAATTGTACATGAGAGATATGCAAGGAAATTAAAAGCAAGTATGGAGCTACTTGAGGTAAAATAATGGATTAAGAAGCTAGGTGCTTAAATAGTATTGTAAATAAATACATATAGCAATTATAGGAGAGTTAATTAAATTAAATTAAATTAATGTAAAACAATAAACACTAAGGAAATTACTAAGCTACAGAAAAGGGAATAAAATAGGGATGACAAGGATACATGAAAATAATTAGGAAACTAATTAAAATAGGATATATGTTTAAGGAAAAGACATTATATATATGAAATTATATGTGGGTAAATAAACATACTTAATCAAATAAATTAATTTAAATTAAGGAAGTGTATATATGTATATGAATATATACATAAATGCAAATCGATAAGTTAAATAATGAAAATATCAAAGGAAAGAAGTACAAAGGATTGGTTAGAAGTTCAAATTAAGACAGGGCATGGAAATTAAGATGAATTTCAAAAATATGTGTGTATATTATGTATCATGACTAAATGATGTGGCAAAACGTGTACATAAATGTGATGACATTAATTAGATGACTAGTGATACTGCTAAACACATAAGTTATATGCGTGGACAACTATGAATAAGTTGAGAAAGTAAGAAATGGGTTGAGCGTGACAAGTAAATGAATAAAAGTACAAATTGGAAATTAAGGATACGACTTGAG
>CANXYI010166225.1:0-19891 GCA_948208565.1 Hura crepitans
TTATACAGTTGGATTACAAAATAACTAAAAATACCAATATCCCAAAGTACTAACTTATCAACTACTACAGCTGATTTATCTAGTGCCTATTTCTTATGATAATACTTAACAAATATGTCATGGATAATCACTGTGTTATCCAAGAGCCAGCAACCATACTACAGGCATTTCATATATCCCTGGTTAGGATTTTCTCTGGCTTCTATGGTGTATGAGCATCTTTGTTCTTCTGATAGAATCTATGTCACAAATCTCGCTGTTTCTATAAAAATTAAAAACTACACAGATGTTAAGTTGGACAGGGAGCAGTGCTTGAATTCTGCTTGTTGGTTCATTTTGCTTTCGTTTTTGATATAGTTAAGCTCATATGTAGTTTGATGGTCAGTTTTGATGATTTCAGGCTCCCTTTCCCCCGAACTGATGATATAGCTGATGCTTTCTTCTGATAGAATCCTTTGTCATTTTTCTATTTTCAGGAAAAAAAAAAGTTGCACAGATGTTCCATGAAGTCTGAAAAAAAAAAAATGCTTTCAATTATGTTGCTGTTTGATTAATTTAGTTCTTGGTTCTAAATATTTGCAGTTTTATGGTCAGTTTGATGATTTTCCTACCCCTAATTTTTCCATTGAATAAAAGAGGATATATCATCTCTTTTTTTATGTCAATGTTTGGTACAAGGCATCCAGTCTTTCTTTGAGGACTGTTATATTCTTTAAATTAGTACCACTATATGTAGGGAAGAAGAGAAAATGCAGGAGTGAAAAATGGACTTGTAGTTATCAGATAGGTTTCATTTGTTTTGGCTCTCTAATAGAAATGACAAGTCCCATTGTGCGACCACCAATCCCATTGCAGGGTGGCCCATGTGCCTCATAAGTAGTAACTTGTCATGATGGAGGACAATCAAACTATGAGAAATTGACTGGCAACAGGAAGATATTTGTTAGGTTTGCCAAACCTAATATACGAAGTAAAAGATGCCTCCATTATAATACACATTTCAGCCTCCATATGAATGCAATAGGCAATTGTCGTAAGTGGAAGATGATCTGAGATGGTGAATGGGCTGGTCTTCCATCTGAATCAGGTGTCCAGTTTACCAAATCTGGTGTTAGGAAAAAGTGAAAAAAAGCTTGTAGCCACCTGAAAGACCCAAATATATGTTAATTTGAAATCGTGGCATGAGTTGCAAAATACGATTGCCTGATTTTTAATTGTCAGGAGGGTTAATTTGCTCCTTGTTTTTTTGGCTTACCGCTATTGCACAATACCTTCAATCCATCTCATAAAAACATGGTACTTCAATTTTCATATAGAAAAACAAAATTTCCTTTTCTTTGTAATCCACCACTAGAAAGGTGACTCAAATGTCATCATATGGTTTTTAAAATTATTTTACTGTGCATGCAAGTCACATATAACTATATAATTTTTTTGAGGATATCTTGGCAAATTTTCCAGTATTGAATTCTATTACAAAAGAATGTTGTTGATACAAAATCAAAAGTATTTATTGATTTTAAGAGAGAAATTGAAGTTTAAGATAAGCTTGCATTCATGATGAAGTAAGGGTTGGCAAGTGAAATTTACTGGAACTTGTGTTGTTGTGGAAATGTAAAAGCGCACTTTATTCCTTAAGTATAGTTTGATTTCCCATGCTAACAATTCTAATCTATAGAATCAGTTGCTAATGTACCTGGAATTGTGGCCAAACTGATTGTGAATGAATTCAATGATTGTTCCTTGGGCCTTCTGGATCCTAGCAATTTGGACTCTGGAGTAAAGCATAAGAGAACTTTAGAAACTTAAATAAAAACAGGGATGTTCTGTGGAGTGAGGACTAACATTGATTGCTTTTCTACTCTTCTCTTTCTGTTTTTCCTGGAAATTAGATCATAAATATTAATGCCGTTCCTAGATGCACTAGTGTGTTAGGCATAAGCGTAGGGGTAAAGGGAATGAGGTTAGTTAATTCTGTTATAGGGCAGTTAGTTAGCCAGGTGTACAAATCTGGCAGTAGTAGTAAGAGGATAATCATTGAGCGATGCATGCTCATTTGTCTGTTAGTAAAGCTAATCAATTTTCCCTTTTGCCTATATTCTGTAATCGTCGTTGCATGGGGGGGACCATTATCTTTAACAGAAGAATTTCTTTTCTCTCTGCTGTCTCTCTCTCCTCTCTCCAAATCTCTGCTCTGTCTTACTTTCATTCTTCTTCTTCTAATTCTCTCTCAACCAGATCCACATTACTTTGGAATCATAACCAGAGTATAATTAATCAATTTAAGTTAGGATCTAATCTAACGTAGTGAGTCTTTCTCTATCTCTATCCATTGTAGGTGAGCTCCCCTCTTCCGTGTTTCTTCGTTACTGTCTGCATGTGCATCTTCATGCTTTGTCTTTTCTTAAGTGTGTAGAATGTGATATCTACTGGTCCTTGCTTGGATTCTGGTTTTAATTGCGTGTACTTGTTGAGATAATATTTTGTTAGCATCTCTGGCAACTTACAGCACTCTGCTGTCGAGATAATATTTGTTTAACATCTCTAGCAACCTACTATATTCTGCTGTACAAATTCCAGTGTTGGATGGCAGCTTCTTTGCTAAAGTACAAACTTGATCACAAAGAATCATTCGCTCTTGCCAAACAACACATGAATTTTTCCTGCAGGAAAGAAGAGGCAGATTATGTGTATTCAATGTTCAAGTGTCTGAAGAAAATGTTTTTATACCATAAAGAAAATTTTACACCAGTCTGCTCAGCAAAGGCTTGTGAATCATTGATTCAAGTTGTCAACAAGGACTATCATGCTAAGCCTTTACTGCCAACACCATCTACGCTGCAAATGGTGGAAGTAGTGTCTGAAGGCTTGGCATATGGTTGGATATCCTTTGATAATCAGGTACTTTAGCTAGGGCAGCAGGATTTTTTGAGAAGTATCAAAGATATTGATAAGAAATGTGATAAACAGATGAGAAAGCTTTTGCAGAAGCAACAGGAAGAAATAGAGAAATCTAAGACAAAGTATGAAAATGAAAAGTCAGAACTTGAGAATAAACAAAAAACGGAGGCAGCTGTTATTCGTTTGCACAATAATACTAATAGTTCAATGAGGACTGATAAACTTAAGTTACTTGATATTGACTATAAAAAGAAGTTTGAAGAACTCAACTGCCAGATGGAGATGCACTTTAAAAATCTAGTGGAAAGTCATATTGCTGCAAGGAAGAAGTTGGAAGGGAGAAAAGAATATTGGGTTGAAGGTGTCATATCTTGGGCAAAGGTGGGATTTATAAGTAGGCCATCTTCAAGCGGAACTGGGAACAATCAAGAAAATGCTCTCTTTCAATTCTCATTTCAAAAAGCAGAATCTTGAAGAAGTCCAAAGGCTTGAAGCTGTAGATTTTCTAGTGGAAGTTCCTGAAATGGTGGTTTCAAATGATAATGAGCATGATCAACTTGCTGGGGTACTGCATACAAACAGACAGACTTCTGATGTGGTTAAATCAAATGTGCTTGATGCAGAGGCTCCAGTAGGAATTTCAGAGGCTGTTGAAATCAGAGTGCCTAAGGCCGTTAGTTCCAGTGATGGTGGGGAGAACACTATTAAACTCTCATCTGATGAACAGATGTCTAACAGCGCCACAATTATAGTGCCTGATGGAAAGCTTTCAATGGAATTGGCTGAGAATGCCAATAGCACTGGTGGCTCAGAGAACATGAGAGAGCCTGAAGCTGCTCTTCCTGACGCCATGGATGATGGCACTGCCATAACTAGGGAGAATAATGGTGGCCCTGCTATGCCAACTCAATTGAATCAGCAGGATGGAGTTCCTTACTCCACTATGACTGCTGGATCAGGAGTTGCAAGTGCTTTTGCTAAAGTACTGGGTGATAACACCGGTGAGCAGGAGGATGGAAAATTTGTGGAGGATAAGACTAGAGGGAATGAAATTTCCGATTATTCTGATAAAACTATTGGAGCCAACGTGCATGAGGGGGAAATACCATCAAGGGTACCTGAAATTGCTTCTGAAGTTGAGGGTGGTGAAATTAGAGAGCAGCAGGATGTGGAGGCTTCGCCAGGAGTGCCTGAAACTGCTGCACATGAAGTCAAGGCTAATGGAACTAGTAAGCAGCAGGATGGAAAGACTCAGCAACTTGAGACACTGGATAATCAAGACCCTCAGTTGTTGGACCAGGGAGTTATTGACACTGCTCCTGGTAAAATAGTGGATAACACAAGTGGGTTGATTAATGGAGATTGTGTTGCAGCATCTTCCTTTTCTACAGTAATTAATCAGCAGGATGGATTCATTCTGTTGCAGCATTCAGAAGATGTCCATAGTGAAGTTGTTGAGGGTGGTGGTAGTGACAGAAATAATGGTGAATCTACTGTTGCTTCATATGATAATCTTGCAGTTCTACCAGAGGACAGAATGGCTTCTGCTATTAATGAAGAGAGTCATCCCCAAGAACTGTCTCTGGTAAATTCTCCTGTTGTACAAGCTTAATCTGCCTTGGCTTGAGTCATTTCTGTGCCATTTAATCTGGTTTATTATCTGTTCGCTATATTTGTGATTGTAATCTTTCTTGTACTTTTACATCAGAATCAGTTATATTACTATGCCTTCTCTGCAGAACTTCAGAATCAGTCATGTTACTATGCCTTTTCTGATAACTTCAGAATCATTTCCTATATTCTGTGCTATAATGTTTTTTTGGTCAGAAATTATGGCTATAAAATTATTATGCATTTGTATTGTTTTCTGTGCCTTCGGTGATGATTCCTGAAATAATCAGTTTGTAGGTACATGCCATTACTTGTTCACCATAATATTGTTTCATAATAATGTGAAAGTCTTGGTTTTCTGAGTCCATGCTTACATTGGTTAAAATTAAAATCATATTTCTCAATAGATCCTTGCTTCTTTAGGCAGTTCAAGAACATTGTCTCGAGCAAACTACAACTAGATTGCAAGACAGAACTGCATCAACGTTTGGAGACTACAATTCCTGGCAACAAGTTGAGCCTTCAGTGTGGAATCAAGATGATGTGGCTTCTAGTCAAACTAATACTGATCAACCAGTTACGAAGCATGTGCTTCAAATGCCATCCGTAGGTTCTACTTTTATTCCCAATAGTGTGGATTTACTTTCTGCTAGTGAAACCGAGCATCAATCTAGTTATGGAGGCCATACTACTATCAATGCTGCTGCGTCTTCAGTGCAAATGGTAGACGATGCAAAGGAACACTCAAATCAAGCTGTTTCACGGCCTATGACACATCTTTTGCAGCATCTCCCTACTGAAATTCCTCTTGGTGGATCAAGGATTCAGGTTTCAGATTCAAGGACTGCATCCACTTTAGCAGAAGTTAATAATCATGCTGCACAAACTGTACCAACTGTCCGGGTGCCTTGTCTTCCCTTATATCAAGATCCGCTACAGAATGAATTGGAAGGATATGCAAGGAAAGAGATCAGATTATCACCATCCATGAAGAAACAGTTACATTAACATTTACTTGTACTTATGCTGATACTCATGCAAGCTGAGGACTAAAATTCCTTTTTATTTAACAGAAGCTGCTACTGAAATCTGATTGTGAAAAGGAGATAGAGGAAGTAGTTGCTCAAATTCGTGGAAGGTATGAGGCTAAATACCAGGAGATGGAATCAGAATTCCTCCTGAAGAAGAAAGAACTGGATACAAATCACAGCAAAGTTCTTATGAACAAGATCTTGGCTGAGGCATTCAGATCTGGATGTGTGGATATTAAGGCATCAACTTCATCTATCACGCAGCAAGGTATGTAATATTCATGATAGTAACAAATCAGCAAAAGTACTAATGAATTTTTGGCTCCTGAACTTGACAAAAAAAATTATATTAACCCTCTATTGAAATCTTGTTCAATCGAGCCCCAGAACATCTAATTCTCTTCATTGAGTTCCTGTTTGATGGAAAATGTTGTGTGAGGTCAGAAAGTTGCGTCTCTCTCTCAATTGGAAAAAAAAAATTGAAAGTTGAGGAGCTGCATTTACCAAACTCAAATTTGAGGTGCTCAATTGAATAGAACTTGAAAGTTGAGGGGCTAAAAATATGTATATTTTTCTTTAATTTCTTGATGTTTTGTTGAACACCTTTGCTAAAAGTACATTCAAGGACTCGATTGAACAAAAATAAATATTCAAGGGCTCAATGAATGGAAGTTAAATATTTAAGGGTTCAATTGAACAGAAATTCAGTTGAGGGGCTGAAATGTGTTGTGGCCCCATATTACGGATTGGGACACTCAGCAATTAAATCAAGCTCGAAGGGAGTTTGTACCTTTGAACTCTTTAAAGAGAGTTGCATACCTTGATACTGGTTAGAGAAATAGAGGTTATAAGCCTAGTAAAATAGTAATTCTTTTCTAAGAAGGAAACTATTAATTCATCCCTAATTAGGAAATAATAAAATAGGAAAACACATTAAAAATTTTGTCATAACTAAAATACTTCCTAAATAAAATAAGATCTCCTAAATAAGGAAACTACTAAAAAATTATAATTATTAATTATGGCTAATCTTCTTTTCATATTTGACTTTATTACAGCTGTAACATTATTCCCCGGAGAAAGAGCTTGTCCTCAAGCTCAAGACCTTCATTGTAATACTCCTTCAAATGATGGTTTACAATTGCAAATTGGCAGCAAATATGTTGGCTTCTGAAATAATTCACAAATTCCATCCAAAAATGGTTTCAACCTGCTGTCCAACTCCGTTAAATCCTGTATTAAGTGAACTTGAAGTCTGTTAGAGTTCTGTTCCTTTGTAGGAGCTCTAAGCTTGTAGTGTAGGAGATGAAATTCCTTAAATCAATTGACAGTTGATGCAGAATTTCAGCTTCTTGTATTGGACTCAAAGATTGTGGCTGTTAGGTGTCAAAGTTTGTAGCCAACAGATTCTTAGATCCTTTTGTGGCACTACCTTTTCTGTCAGCGTATTAGGTTGATTGTCTGCTGAAGAGGGCAGTATGGCACTGCTGCTCCTAGTCCCATTTTGTGACTGGTTGTATGGTTGGTTAGATAGTGGTGTGCTGCTGCTATTTGCAGCAGCCTCACTCTCTGTTTGCAGGTTTATTTAGCATGGAAACAATCTCTTGTGACTGCTTCTATAATTGAAAGGAGAGTTGTTGCAGTTGACTGGTCAGTCAGCTTTCAAATTAAGAAAGACTAGCTTCTATTACCTGACTCTATTACTGCACGTTCCTCTTGCAATAGTGATTTGATCTCGTTGCCCATATGGTTCTGATACCAATTGTTGTGGCCCCATATTACGGATCGGAACACTAGGCGGTTAAATCAAACTCACCTTGGAACTCATTACAGATTAAAGAGAGTTGTGGACCTTTAGAGAGAGTTGTCCATCTCTTGATACTTTCCTGCTGAAAATTGTGAATTATTTTATTGATTAATTTCTGCCTCTTTAAATAGAGGTAAGTCTAGTAAAATATGATTCTTTTCTAAGTAGGAAACTATTAGTTCATCTCTAATTACGAAATACTAAAATAGGAAAACATATATTCTACCATAACTAAATACTTTCTAAACAAAATAAAATCTTCTAATGAAATAAAATCTCCTAAATAAGAAAACTATTGAAAATATAATTGTTGATTACGGCTAATCTCCTTTCCACATTTAATTCAAATACAGCCGTAACAAAATTCTTTCTCAGCCAAGTTCAGGGCCAAAAGATGCATTTCACAAACAGTGATCGGGGAACCTGCTATTTGACAATAAATTGATGTTGAATCAATATGGGAACCTATAGTTAATGTGATGTAGACTAAATTATCTGGAAGGATGGTGATCTCATTATCTATTTTAGTTGTTGGTTTATGCAAAAAGTGGAAAGTGCTGTTGCGTCTGCCATGGATTATTTTCCAGTATATGCAATATGTATAAAACTTGCATGATTTTAATGCTTTCATGGTATTGTCCTGCTGCCGCTTTCTGTTTTGACAGATATGCCTTCGAGTTTCATGCAGCAGCTGCTTCAGCTTTCGTCGCAGCCTCATGTGCAAACGAATGCCGTTGTCTCTGGTCCATCTTCAGCTTGTGCATCTGCAGGTGTCCCTCAGATTTCAATCCCCGGCTCACATAGCACAGCTCCATCCCTGCATTCCTCAGCACCTGTACCAGGCACTTCATTAAGACCGCCTCTCATCAACTCCATTTCCCCTGCTTCAGGCAGTTTGCAAGTTGCCAGTGAAATTCGAGCTCCTGCCCCACATCTACAGCCTTTCAGGCCTGTAGCATCAACGATTGCCACCAATATTTCTTCCCCTGCTATTGGGTTGCTGAGACAGCAGGTGCCTGGTAATACCCCGACATCTGCCGCATCCTCCCAACGTCAATTGCGACCGCAACAAACTAATCCTCAGAACATTGGACATCAATCTGAAGCTTCGGGTATTCTGCCACCTCTTTCTGGTGCTCCTCTGTCAGCAAATGAGTTTCTTGTGGATGTGGGCAATCAAAATTCCAAATCCACCTGGCAGTATCTACCCACGTTCAGATCTGGCTTCTAAAACAGACTGGTCGTATCTGAACTTATGCCACAGAATCCTACAACTATGACATCTAAAAATGAAGTTGTTTGTTTATCAGATGATGATTGGTAATCTTTCCATTTTTTCAACGAGGACTCCACTTTCATCTGGGCAGGTGGAGTTTCATGAATGTTCTTACAAATTTAGTCAAATGTATATTAATTATTAAGATTAGCTTTTTTTTTTTAAAATTATGTTTTATACGTGGTTTTCAATTTGTTTAAAATCTTGTTGGGACCAGGCCTCGTGCTTTATCTTTTAGTGACAGCTTCATATCACGGGTCCGTGTGTGATTGGTCTCGGCTGTGTTGCTGGTTTTCTTTTTCAATTGGTTTTGAGATGTTTCCCTTTTCAATTGGTTTTGAGATTATCCAAATGTTAATTTGTTTAATCTGATTTGAGAGTCGAATAATAATAAAAAATAAATTAAATCTAATATAATTATACAGCCTCTTGTCTTTTGGGGTGGCATTGGAAGAGTACTTTGATTTTGTTCATATATATAGTTCAGGTAAATTTTAAATCTAAAAAAAAAAAAAGTAAAATTTAAATTTTTTTTGGCAAGAATTTTAAAGGGGCTTATTCATATTTACATCAATTAGAAAATTAAATTTAAATAATATATCAAAATCCATTTTGTCATTAAAAATAGATCAAAATAATTACCTTCTCTTTCTTTGTATTCCCTTCACATTCCTTCATTTTTAAGAATTTTTATTTTATTTTATTTTAATTATTTTTTCCTTCATTTTGTTCTTGTACAATATCTTTTAAAACCATTTATTAATAAATCATTATTCATGTTTTTATTTAAGCTTTTAAAGCACAATTAATCAAACCTCTCGCATTAGATAGCAATAAAAAAAATCAAAATCTAAAAGATAAACTGTATCATAACTAAGGAAATTCATTTGTAATATAGTGTGAATGAGTAAAAAAAATAGGTATGATTTGGTTAATTAGATTATATTTTGATTTTTTTTTTCATGTGAGTTGAATTGGATTAAATATTTTATTACACTAAAAAAATCATATTAGATATTAAAATACATCAAGTATTTGTTTAAATGTTAAGACTAGTGTAAAGTAATATGAAAATCGGTATAATAGGATATAACATGCAGTAATATCGTGTTATATTTTTTTGCAGAAGACTGTGAAAAATGGTGTAACGGGGTATAATAGGCTGTTATTGTAACACCCCCTGCCTATTCTTGAAGAAAACAGGCAAAGAGTGCTACTTTTCGTGAGATCACCCATCCTTTGATTTCCTTAAGAGCCTTTCATTTAACTTTTTAATTAGGTTAATCCTATTCGGAGTAAGAATTTTGTTTACTGGTTTCAGTGATTCGTGGTGAACCTCTTAGGCATATGACACTCACATGCCTGGTTTCATTGCCAAATCTCAACCTAGGCTGTTACTGTAGCTAGGAGCTCGTTATGCACAACTATAGGCCATCACACTAGCTGTTTTGACATTATATCACGTAACTACCCACAGTGACATGCACGAGTGCTATTATCTACTGAAGCATCATAATTTAATGAGATAACATCATACCTGGATAGTGTTCGACTGCACTGCTAGTCGTCCTCATCATGCCATCCAAAGCTATCACCTGCGCATCGGACACCTGACACGCTAAGTATACACTCAGTAGTGAATTTAACCAAACATACATTGTATCACAAACATAATCACGCATAAAATCAATGACTAATGCCATCTATTTATCATCTTAAGTCTTCCTATTAAGATTTTCTGTCATTTCTACTTTCTCTTAAAGCAGTGGTTTGACAATATTTGTTAATTTGCTTATACTGCATTATCTAGACCATTAACCTAGGTTTTTGAATTTATTCTTGTCTTTGATTACTAGTGACTCACATTAGTGTATCTCTATACCATTAACCTTTCCAACACTTAAGTTACCTGACTTACCCAATTTATCAGCTCATTCTCATCTATTACTTGGTCAGTCTAACCAAATAAGCCCTTTTCACCTCATATGCGAAGGTTACCATATGCTTTACTTTAATTAGGTATTTCCTTCGAGGTTTGTTTAAGAAGGTCTTACATTTTATTCTCTTTTTATAATTTATTTCCTTCTGTATACTTTCATCTTCCACCACAATTCCCTCAGTCCTGTACTTTGTTCAAGATTCCTATTAAGATTACGTGAGTTTATTCAATCTCTTTTTACAGCTTATCTCTTGTTCTTATTGGTTTTGCTCATAGGTTATCTCAATTATGATAATTAAGGTCTTAATTCTTTCATTAATATTATTAAATCCATTCAAGTTCCTTAATAATTCCAATTATACCCTTAAGGTTCAGGAAGAACTCTTAACCACTGGATAATGGGAATCACATTGTGCAATGGCCCCTATTTTAGGCCTCGGTAGCTGCACCTACCTGGTCCGAGAATCGGACAAATACCAAGCTGTACAATGGCCCATATTTTGGACCTCAGTGTCTATAGACACCCTTCGCCCGATAGCAGGGATCGGTTCCTAAGAACCTCCCAATATCGGAAGGGTAGATAGTAGGGATCGGTCCATGGACCTCCTAATATCTACAAAGGGGATAGCAGGGATCATTACCGTGGGACCTCCGAATATCCCAATACACATACCATCACAAGCAATACATCTGGTGGATAACAGGGATCAGCCCGTAAGACCTCCCAATATCCACGAGTGGGTAGCAAGGATCAGTTTGTAGACCTCCCAATACCCGGAGCATGCAGGCTCAAATCAATACTCAGCGGCTGCACCCGCCACACATAGGCTAAAATCTATTCAAACTTAGCCTCTAGAACCTGCTAATCCCTAGTTGACCGGTTAACCTATCCAGTGTATACTCAACCAGTACCCCGCATTCCATTTTATTTAGTTTCACAACCATTAATTTCATTATCTGGAATACGCATAACAAGACGTATTATCTTTGTTGGTCAACTTGTTTTACTTATCATTTAAGTTTCATCTAATGTCCCTCTAGTTTCATAAACTTACCATATCCTCAACTCAAGTTTCCTTACCTTTCTTAACATCATTTAATTGTCTTTTATCTCATCTTGTATCTGGTTCTAGTTTCTTTTTCCTGCCAAAGTTTCATCTATCTCAAAGTATTTTACCCTTTGGTGTTATGTTACCTCTTTCTTTCATTATATTACAATAGTTTAGTTCCTAAGTTTAGTAATCTACCGTTGTTGTTATTATAATTATAATAATATTTATTTCCCACATTGCCTAATAATTTGCTCAATATCTCTTTATGGAATTCTTTATAATAATTATACCAGGCATATATACCCAGTACTCTGTTGATTATACTTTCCATTATATATCTAAACTCCACCAAGTTACCATTTATTGATCCTTTAAATTTTTGCTCATTCATTATTTGTGAATTAACAGTTTCTTACCTTGTCATATAATTTATCCCTTCAGCAGTTTAATAGATTGCAGTTCTATTTCCAATTCTATTTCTAATTTAAACCAACAAATCATTTTTCTTCTCCACCAAATATTTACTTAAATTATGTTCAAGTCTATGGGACATAGTTATTAGTTCATTTCATTTGGTTATATTTCTGGATAGTTACAGGTCATCATTATTTTTCCTAGACAGTTACAGGCCTTTTTATGTAAGGGTTACTATTTATTTGGTCACTTTTTCCCACTAACCTCCTAGTGAATTCCACTCTTCCTTCACCTTCATCGCTTATACCTTAAAGTATTTTACACCATCTAACAATAACCTCACCTTAACATACCTATCCATCATTTCCAATCCTAAAGTCTTAAGCAACATATCTTAATTGAATTCTTACACTTTCACCTAACATTTTTCACTATGCTATTATATGCCATGCCCTTACATGTCCACCCTACATACATTATCTCTATATTATACTTTGTCACCTTTTACACATAACCATGTATTTTCCTACACGTTCCATATCACTCCCATGTTCTACATCATGTTGCCATCCTAAAATCCCATTCATTTATGCCATACATCCATACACCTACCATGACATACATGGCATACACTTAGTCATACATATATCACATGCCTACACATGCCTTCCACATCCGATTCACATTCATATCATCTTATATCCTCTAATTACACATCCTAGCATGCCTAACACATCCACATCACCATACATACCTATACAAACACAACTTCCATACACATACACATACTTCAATTCTACATTTCTCTAACATACAAGGCATGTTTAAGTTAAATTCACTTACATTGGACTCTCAGTCATGTTGTAGCCATTCTAAAACCACCAATTCCATCTTCCTCCACCATTCTCCACCATATCTCAAAATGCCATATTAGGGTTCCTCCTTTGAAAATTCCTACAAAATTACACATAGCTCCAAATTGAAATCTCTTCATAGATGACATCAACACCTCAAATACTCTTTAAAAAAAATGAAAAACCTTGAAAGAAATCACTTACTCACCAAAAGTGCACTATTCATCAAATGCTCACATCTCCATTTCTGAGCATCCTTTTCCACTTCTGTCAGTTAGAGTAGCTTTCAGGAGTCGTGGAGTTCAGGATCCATATAAATTTTATGGGATTTTAGGGTGAGAGGAGAGAGAAAGAAGCAAAAATGGGAGAGGACTTCCACGACGAATGGCATCGACCATTTTTGGTTTTGGGAGGAGGATGGCTTTCTTTTATTCCATACACATGCACACATGTACATTAGTAAGGTGTATGGCCACGATCGCATCACTTGTCGATCGAATGACTCAAATTAATTTTATTTTGTTTTAAACTTTGAAAATTCCAAATAATTTCTCTAGACCTCCAAAAATCATGATTCTAATCCCAAAAATCCTCAATTATATCCATTAAGGATCTCATAAAATTTCAGCTCAAAATTCCTCCGGGAGCTAGGGTTACTATTCACCCACGTAATTCAAAAATTTTTAAAAATATCAAATGACCTCGGAATATTAAAATTCCTTCTCCAATGGACTGATTAGAATTTTTGAGCTTCAGGATATGATAATTTTCAAGTTCGTATGGGCATTTCCCGAAGTTGTCATGGCACAACCCTAGCTAAAGTCACTATTCATTAGTTCTCAGCCCGAAATGATTTATTGGTTCTACTAAAATTTTTAATTCACTCTTTTTCATCACTTTCTTGTCAGTCAAAGTTTGGTTGACCAAAACCCCTTTTGGCTTCCAGGTATCCTTTCGATGTCCCGAACGTCCCTGTATCGAGCTTGAGAGTATTTTTCACAAAATGATAATTTTTTGGGCATTACAGTTTACCCTATTATTCTTTTCTATAAAAGATTCTAAAAATTGGTGTAATACCTTATAATAGTTTGTTATACCATTTTATACATTTTTGCATAATATTCTAGAAATTGGTGTAATAGGGTACAATAGGTTAGTATACCCTGTTATACCTTTTTGCAGAAGATTCTAGCAGGTTGGTATGCCCTATTATATCTTTTTATAGAAGATTGTGAAAATTGGAATAATAGGGTAATAGCTGTTATACCATGTTGTATCATTCTGTAGAAAATTTTGAAAATTGGTATAACATATAACAGGCTGTTATACCTTTCTACAGAAAACTGTAAAAAATGGTATAATTGGTTGTTATACCTTATTATACCATTATGCAGAAGACTAAGGAAAATGGTATAACAGGCTGTTATACCATTATGCAGAAGATTTTGAAAAATAACATAATAGGGCATATGAATAATATTGAAGTATAAGTAAATTTATCAAATATTTTGAACAACAATATGTAAACTTTTACAAGTGATGACTTTTATGTAATTTTATTTGCAATGGAAGCTCAAATGCAATCATAAATACATATCCATTAATTGCAATTGAAATAAGAACATCAAGTTCCTCATCAAGACAAACAAATATCTCTAACATGATGAATTATGTGATGTAATTGAGTGAAAACACTATTAATAAAAATAGATAATAATGTTGAAGATCAACAAAAAGAAAAAAAATGAAGCACAGAATCAACCATCATAAGTAACCTAAAGCATTAGACTTTTAAAGTAGGATAACTTTTCAACAACAAGGAAACAACAATAAGAATATCATTGCATTTAGCTTTCCTTTGTCCATATGTTGCATTGAAATGGATTCTTGAGATTCAGACAGAGATTCATTGGCTATTGCTCTTTTTCTAAATAGAGTAGCATTATGAGAAGAACGGGGACATTGAAGAGGAGAAAAAGCAATAAAGTTATTCTAAAAGGCTCAAATTTATCCATGTTGATAGGAATTCATCCAAGATATGAGTGCAGTTTTCTACTATATCCATCTTCAATGACCAACCTAACCTTAAGCTTCCACTTATTTGAACATTCTGTGTTCCTAAAATCAGAGATTGTTGAATGACCGACTGCAAATGAATTTATTTCTTTTCCTAATTTTACACTATTGATGTGTCTTACAGTTATCTTATTAGGTGTATTAGGTATGTCCACCACTGTTTCAATGTCTATGTCCTCCATGATCTATCAGTTAAAAAAGAAATACTTTTAGTCAATAATTATTCCTCAAGAACAAGCAACAAAGACCAAAGGAACTTATACTTATAATGAAAGAGTAATTTAGCAACTAAATGAAGTTAATATATAACAAATAAATGTATAAATGTGGGGAATAAATACACTCACTATAGATATTTAGAAATGAAGTAGTGATTAGCCAAAGTTTCCTACACAATCTATAATCTTACTACAAGCAACAAATAAAGTACTAAAATACCTACTAATCTCTAAGGTAGTAAGTGATTGCATAAACATACCTACGAATTACATCAAATTCATAATCCATCATGAAAAATAGTACTTTAATAATCATAAATATCATATAACAAAATCCAACGACGAAAGATTGTAAAGGCAAGGACTTATTTTCTTATTTATCTAATGAGTGAAAGGCAATTTCAATTCAAATCAGCTCTTTATAAAAAATGAGATAGCTATTAGAATTCAAATTAAACAAAATTATTTCCTGAAACTTCAAAATAGGTACAATAACCAAAACGCCATCTTTTTCACGCACAGAAAATAAATAAGAAGTTGTTGCATATCATTTTAATATCACAAACCATCAATTCTATTCTGATTTAAATTGAAAACGTAAATCATCAATCCTAAAATGGCTAAATAATAAAATTTGAAACAACCAATAAATATGTAAGAAAAAATCATAAATTTAAATATACAAATATTAATGAAAAAAGAAATAAAAAAACCTAATTCAAAAATTAAGTTAACAAATTAGAGGAAAGAAAATATAGTGCGAAATGAAATTAAACATCCTTTTGATCTTTTAGGTATAATTTCTTCAAAATTTTTGAAAAATTTAAACTATATAAAAGAAATATTGAATAAATATAAATTAATGAACTGATAAAAAAAATAATATTTACCTAATATCAATCTTAGTTTGAAATCAAACAATGAGTTGCAAAAGAAAGAAAAAAAAATGGAAAATCCACATCTCAGTGAAATGTGTCTGTAAGACAAATCCATGCAGTCATGTCCAATCCCTCCCTTTCCTTCGATTTGCTCAGACATGTTGACTGAGATTTGGATAGAGGAGAAGAATGAGGTAGGAGAAAGAAGAGATTTTAGTAGGGGAAAAGAATGAGATGGGGAATGATAAGAAATATTTTTCGATGTATATTTGAAATTTGATACATAAAAAATAAGTATGATTGAAAGTTAAAAGATTTATGGTATATTTTTCAAAACTAATGTTAAATAGTTTTTTAAGTAGAAATTCGAGTATTTCTTTTTTTTTTTTGCTTGTAATTTTACTCTATTTTGCTACTTGGCACGTGTAAGGGTAGTTATTGAAAAAAATTTATATTCTCAAAACAAAGTTACAACTTCTAGAGATATCAAGGCCAAGGTAGGCCCTATCCATTAAATATGTTCTCATCATACTGATCTACTTTATATTTAGGATAATTATAAATTTAACCATAACATTTAAAACTAATAGTAATTAAAATTCTAATTTTTTTAACAATTGAAATTTGAATTGTATTTCATAACTATTGAAAATGTACATCTATTTTTCTATAAAAACAATTAACTATTTGGTGAGATAATAGTTGTATTAGACTTGCCAAATGCTCAATTGGAAAAATAAGTCCAACTATTAAAAATATCATATCAACATTTTTTCAAAATAATAAGCTTGCTCACAACAACCATTAAGGGTAGAGCATAAAACTGAAACCAAAAAAAAGCACTATAAGTACCCTAGTTTTGGGATCAATGATGATAGCCTGAGATGGGTCTAAGCAACAAGACAAATAACCCAGAAGCTTGGTCCACATGGACCAATTCATAACAACCATCCCTCAAAGTTTGCATAGACATATAACATATAAGCTTAATCCTTTGTTCGCACGAACTAACCAACCATCAAACCTTACTAATCTCCACACGAACTTATCCTTAAAAAATCTATTTCTGTGTTCACACGGACATCCCTTTGATCTAATCAAACTTGGAAAGCCTATGATCCACTTAGGTGACTTAAAGCCTAGGTCTGCTCAGACCTTTATTCCACACAATTAATCTGCACGGACCTCATGGTGATAGGGTTCCAAAAAATCTGTATTCCAATAGGATTATGATTTTCTAATCTTATTAGAACTCTTTTCTTCTTGAATGGGAGAGCCTTCAGCAAAACACTATAAATACCCCACTTATCTCAAAGGAAAGGGATCATCAATAATCATCAAGAATATTGACAAAAAACCTCAATTTACTGCGAGTTTAAGGCTTAAACTCCACTGTGGGATTTACTCTACTAGTCCTATAGCCATTGTTACACATCTTTTCTTCTAAAACTCTACCTTTGGTTTTTGCTGTTTGGTGCCTTTATCAAGGTAATTTTTGATGTCACTTTTACCATGTAAATTCATTCTTTTCTTTCAAATCAATGATCTCTAAGGATTAATTGATTTAGTGAGGTGGTCTTTTGTGATTCCCATATCAATTGTAAGAGTGAGATTATAATTCAACATGCATACACATGTAATTTATATGTTTTGACTTGAATGATACATTTTTCCTAATGATGTTAGTTTGCACGGACTCCTTTCACAAGGTTATTTAGTTTGCATAGACTTATTTTATGTAATTGCGATTATTATTCTTAATCCGCATCAACGTATGTTGAACAATGGTTTTGTAATTATATTCTATGGTTCATATTAAATTAATTAACCATCATTGTATTGATCTTAACATGTCATGGTATGTTACTTATGATAAATAAACGATTAACTATATATGATTTCAAAGTTATCATGTTACAACCATGAATTGATTCTGTAAAATTAGAGTAAGTCCGCACGGACTCTTTTTCATAAGGAATCGTGGTCCGCAGAGACTAATGTAATTTATAATCACATAACAAATAAGTTTGCATGCATGTAAACATAATAAACAATTTTGTTATATGTATACATTAGGTATGTGTTAAGTAATTATTTCAATGCCTAAATAGTTGTTATGCATGTGTATATCTCTTACATATATTGTGATTACCTTAATTTCAAATATGTTGAAAGCTTTCTATTTGCACTCATAATTAATGTGTTGCTTGTAACATCTGCACAGACCTTTTTGCATAAGGATTCCACGTCTGCACAGACTATTGTGTTATATTTACATGTGGTGGTTTTCACTTTGATTCTTACCCTTTTTAATTAATAACATATGTTCAATGCTTGCATGTATGATTTAAGGTCTTTTTAGACCACGTGTTACTATTTTAACTATGTTGTTTAAGTGAACGTGAGCTAGAGTCATATTCTAGATGTGGATCTAAACATACCAAGTATCACCATCATTATAACGTTCGTAGGGACTTAGGCCAAGGACCATACGAAGTCCGCATGCATTAGACGAAGTAAAAACGGAGCTTTTTATTTGTTTCATGCTTATTTATTTTGTTTTATACCTTTTACTTCTTTTATTTTATTTTTGGATTGTAATAGTAGTTTAATTAACTTGTTTTACATGTAAAGAACCTAACTTTATATCAATGATTTTTCTACTTAATTAATTTGTGTTTTCTTAATAAAATGGTTTTGATTTTCTTCGATAAATGTCACATAAAGAAAAAACATTTTAATAAAGGCTAATCTCTTAGAGATGGGAGTTGGGTTATTATCGCCAATTCTTATAGAATTATAGGTAATTACCAGGTCACATAATTATTAATAAATAATCCATTTTATGGATGTTTAATATATATTTATGTTTTATTGTACATTTTAATGCAATTTACTCATTTTTCTTGGGTGTAAAGGTGACATATATGCTTTATTAAATTTAATGCTTGCTTGCATGATATAGGATTGATAAACATTAGAATATAAAGGAAGGTCTATTATTGGGGCATAAATAAGATATGATTTCAAGCATATTCTAGGTAAAAGATCAGTAATCCTGGTATAGAGGCAAGTGGTAACTCTAAACATAAATGCCTCGTCCCCAGTACATTAAAATTCTACAGTGGTGACTCTTTTAGAGATTGAAAATTTAATTCAAAAGTGCCTATATAATATACTTTTAATATTATAATTTTTATCAGTCTACCCTGCATGGTGTTGCAAACTATGAACCCATTTTCATTCAAGAATGGGGCATTGCTAGCATATCCATCACTCGCAAGCCTCGTACCCTCGGGTATATCAAATGGTGAACTAACTGGTTGTTATTACCCTTGATTGGGAAAACTTGTTAGGAGGGACCCCTGCTTATGGGAGATATAAGCCTTTTCAAGATTGAAACCAACAAAGCCCATATAGTAAAGCTTGTCAACTTCCTCTAGGTTGTATGACCCTAAGTGTTTGCAACTGCACTATGATTGCTATTTAGGCCTATTACTTTTAACCTTATTTGAAGTGGAGCTAAACCTATTAGGGGTTTTTTTTTATTTAGGATGGATTTAACCCAATTTCACTTCAAATAAGAATTAATTTTAGTAGGCCATTTGCATACGCTTTAAATATAAGAGATTCAACGGCCTAATTTGGGCCCATATTAGAACTTACACATCCCAAACTAATGTTTAAGCAATCCCACCTAGGGAAGGAACAGCTTGACTATGTGTGCTGGAGGAATAAGGTTGGAAGGCTTATTGCTTAGGTCTGTCTATGTTGCATTTTATGCATACCATGCATCGCATCAGTATAATCGGTATATATTGTTCATGCTTTATA
>CANXYI010166300.1:0-11663 GCA_948208565.1 Hura crepitans
TAGCCATGATCACGCCACATGCTAATCCGATAATCCAAATTAATTTTAATTATGTTTTAAATTTCAAAAATGTAAATTAAATGTTCAAGGCCTCTAAAATTATTTCTTTTAGTGCCAAAAATTAGCAAAATTCTCAATTAAGGGACCCCTAAAATCTTAGGTCCAAAAGCTAAGGGAAACTTGAGTAACTATTCACTTGCATATTTAAGAAATTCAGATAAAATACTAATTGACCTCATAAAATTTTGATTTCATGACCATTAGACTCATTGGAATTTTTGACCTTTAAGTTATGCTATTTTTATATAAGTTTAGGCATATCCTGACCATTTTTTAGCTTGATGCAAATTTAAGTTTTTATTCACTAGTTCTCGACATGAAAAATTTAATTGGTTCAGTGAAAAGTGCTAATTATTTCATTTTTAGCTTTATTTTGCCCATCTCAATTTTATGACTAGTACTCCCCCTCAGCCACGTCTGTGTGACCTGATTACTCAAGAAACACTGTTCATTCCTCAAAAAGTACTATCCATGAAACTAGGATTCTCGGGCATTACTCACACACTAAAAGAAGTGTGAGATGATATGAGATATCATTAGAAAATGTTTTAAAAATAAAGAAATAGCAATTGGACTTAGAGCTCATTTGTAGTATGAAAGTCTAGAAATTAGGGTTTTAGAAACTAACCCTACTTTAGCCTAATTGGTGGTAATTTTAGGGATTGAGGACTTCTTAAGAGTTAGAAAGGCCTTTGATTAGGACCAATTGGTAACTAATTATGAGGCCTTGATGAGTTTTATAAATACAACCCATCAGGCCATGTGCAATTATGTGTATAAGCCTATTACTAGGCTTATGTGCATAGGATCTGGGAGCCCACTACATGTGGGTGTTATGGGTTGGTCTAAGTTAGATTTTAAGCATTAAAATCTAACCTAGATAGGGTTATAAGAAATGTAAATAGCCCCCATTAAAAGTTAGCCACTAAGAGAGTCTTTTTTTGCTCTATACGTATAAAACTCCATCACTTGTTTCAAATTTCTCTCTTCTTTTTCCATTCATGTGAATTGCTTACTAACACCTAGCATTTGACATCACCCTTCTCCTTTCCTTCTTTTATGGATAAATTAGAGGTGTTCCCATAGTGGATCACTGTGGTTTGCAACAATCCAACGAGAAGAGCATAGAAAAAAGAATTCAATTTCAAGTTATTAGCGGTAATTATTATATGCGCTGCTATATAATCGATTCATGATGAATTTTGATACTTTTGGATTCATTATATTTATTTGGTTTTCTCTAAAAATTTTAAAATTTTAATGTGCACATCTTGAGAAAACCAATAATACCCATAATTTGTCTATGAAATTTAGACTTCCATCTTCTTTTAGAGAATACATCCCTTTTTTTTCCTTCTTAAATATCCTTCATCAGTAACTTTTTCCCATCATTATGTTTTTCTGCTTCTTGAACTTGTTGTAAAAGATTAGGTCTCACCTTTAATTCAGCTAAAATAGCTCCTTTAGGTGTTATGCTCAACCGAGCATTGATATAAAGATGAAATAAGGTTAACCTCTTTCAAAAGATCTCATATTAGCATAATCTCACTTTAACATACATATATCCCATACATGCTATGAATTTCCTACTAAGTGCATCAACTACAATATTTGCTTTGCTCAGATGATAATTTATCATATAATCATAATCTTTGATCAATTCCATCCACCTCTATTATCATAAGTTCAATTCCTTTTAAGTAGGCAAGTACTTTAAAGTTTTATTATCTATGTTAATCTAAAATTTTTATCTTTGTATATATAATGCCTTATATCTTAAGTACAAAGATAATAGCTGCCAGTTCCAAATCATGAGTAGGGTAATTAAGCTTACGAGGCTTAAGCTAGCTTACATCAAAACACGTCCAAGTTTATTATGGGAAGCACCATGATAGATCACAAAATCCTTGCCTGGAAAAGGTTATGTAAGAATAAGAGCTTAGGTTAACATCCTCTTTAACTGTTCAAAGCTACTTTTATGCTTAGCATTCGCCTTGAACTTGACATTTTTGTGTATGAGTTCTATGAGTTAAAAAGCTATCATAGAGAAGCCTTTTACAAATCTTTTGTAATACCCTGCGAGACTAAGGAAACTCTAGATTTTTGAAACATTCCTAGAAGGCTTCCTTTTAAGGATTGCCTCAATCTTGTTACAGTCTACCTGTATCCCATCAAAGGAAAAATTGTGCCCCAAGAAAGAAACTTACTTTAGCCAAAATTCACACTTTCTTAGTTTAACATAGAGTTGATGTTCTTCTAATGTATGCAAAACTATCCTTAAATATTGATCTTGCTTTTATTTAGTCTTAGAATAGACTAAGATGTCATCAATAAAAACCACCACAAATTAGTTCATATAAGATCTAAAAACTTTTTTCATGAGATCCATAAAAGTAGCTAATGCATTCATAAGTTTGAAAGGCATAATAAGGAATTCATGATGTCCATATCTTATTTTAAAAGCAGTTTTAGGTACTTTGGACTCCTTGACCTTAAGCTAGTAGCATCTCGATCTCTAGTCAATCTTAGAAAGCACACTCGCACCTCTCAATTGATCAAATAGATCATCTATGTAGGGCAAATGGTATTTGTTCTTTACTGCCACCTTGTTTAACTACTAGTAATCAATATAGTGTCTTAAGGGCCCATCTTTCTTCTTGATAAACAAAACTAGAGCTCCCTATGGTGAAACATAAGATCTAATAAATCCTTTATTGAGTAACTCTTGTAACTACAACTTAAGTTCTTTAAACTTAGATACAACTATTCAATAAGGTGTTATAGAAATGGGAGTGGTACTAGGTACTATCTCAATGGCAAATTCCACTTCCCTTTCTAGTGGCAATCCTTGTAGTTCATCAGGGAACACATTTGGGAAAATGTAGATATGTTCTCCAACTTTAAGGTCTCCTTCCTTGTATCAATCACATGAATAAGGAAAGTTAGACATCCTTTTGTTCATAGTCTTTTCACTTCTATTGCAAAAATTACATTATACAGTTCATCTAATCCAATACCAAACATTAGCACTTCCTTACTTTCTGTTAACCATAAAGTAACTCTTTTTTTTATAGTTTACTATGGCTCGATGTTTGGATAACCAATCCATACCCAATATGAATTCAAATTCTAAATAGACATATCAAATTAGCCATAAACCTCATATCACAAATTACTACTATGTAGTTCTTAAACATTTTATTAATAGACACAAGTTACCCTAAAGGATTGGTTACTACAATCTCATGTTTCATCACATTAATAGATATGTTATCAAGTGTAGGAAAGGATGTGAATACATATTTATATGTATAATTAGGATCAATGAGTGTATATATATATATATATATATATATATATATATATATATATGTATGTATGTATGTATATATATATGTGTGTGTGTGTATCAAAGAAAGAAAATTTATCAACTATCACATCTAGAGCATCCTGGTCCTCTTTTCCCTTCATAGCATATACTCTAATTATGGTTCTAGTATATGTGGGTCTCTCTACTATCTCTGAAGCTACTCTTTAAGCCTAGTTACCCATATTCTGTATATCTGACCTTCTACCCCCTTGAGTATTAGATGCAGTCCTTAGTGCTATGGATATGGTACCGTATCTCTTTGGATAGTCTCTAATAAAGTGCCCATTGGCTCCATAAGTGAAATGAACTCCAAATAGTTTCTTACATAACTCATAATATCTCTTACCATAATTGTCACATAAAGGTAATGATGATCATCTAGAGTAGACTTTAGGAGCACTATCTGTATCTCTAAGCTGACATCTATCTCTCATAGTAGAACCACTCACCCTTGAGTTATCTGAATCCATTGACTGTGTCTGAGAGAACTTACATCCTTATTACTAGAGGGGTTTTAACTAGATTGCCCCTTTTTAACCTATTGCTTCTTTTTTCTATTGGATGCCCTTGATTTAACTTGCTCTATATTTAGAGTAACACTCTCTAGTTTTGGGAAGCTATCAATTCCTTGCTCGATAATATGCACTTTAATAAAATCATTCAAACCATCTTTAAACTTGCAACACATTTTTCCCTCATCTTTTACCATCTCAAGAGTATAGTGACTGAGTTTTTGGAATTCCCACTCAAATTCAGCTATAGAAAGATATTTCTATCTAAAATATAAGAATTCTTATCACTTCTTTTCTAAGTAGATATTCCTTATGTACCTCTATTGAAAACATGTAAGAAAAAAACTACTAAGTGAGCTACTATAGCAGCTGAAAGATATTTGCTTGTCTTTTTACACCATCCCACCACTGATAAGCCTCCTTATTGTTAGTTGTATGCCTTAGAGCATATGTGTAATAGGGATATTTTATGTATATTTATTTATAATAAAATGCATTCTTTATTACATAAGTGCTAATGATTAATTTATTTATTTGATATAGATCTTAAACTTTGTAATAAAGTCCTTAGTATATGTCACAGTGTAGAGGAAATCATGAAGAGTTCATGATGTGAGATTCCTATTGCATGCAAATGTGATATACCAAAACTATCCCCACTTATAATATTAACAAGATGGGACATTATTGATATGGATAGACTAGTACATGTTATACTGTTTGACTTAATTAAATAGTAGTTCTCACAAGTTGTAAGCATGTTGATGCTTAGAGTTAACATGTGGATGCTTGTTTGAGAAACAAGTTCATTGGAGACCTAAATATGAGATCTTCACATGCGTACATAATCTATGTCAGTGAAGTCATCTCATCATATTAGTAGGTGTAATTATCTTTTGACTTGAGATCACTAAAGTCATTTTAAGTATCAAAGGGTATACTTTGACTCTGGTGCTTTTACTTTACCATGGTGTATAAATAACTAGGAGGTTAGGTATAGTTTGAGATACTTAAAGGTAGTTGAGTGATCAATAAAGGATTTACCACCCCAGATTTTAATGGGGAGTTTATCTCACAAGTCTAATATATCTTTATTCAGGAAATCTCTAATCAAAGTAAAATGTAAGTGTGAACTAGATTCACAAGGGCATTTTGGGAATAAAGATGTCAATATTAGAATTGACATATTTAAGGCTTAGTTATACATACTTAATTAAGCATTGAGTTACCGTAAGTCTATACTCAAATGTAAATGAGATAAAGTATGGTGAAAAGAGTAATTGCACGGTAACTATATATGGAAGGGTTAAGTCAAATCACTTGACTTTCCAACACTTCAATAATCTTGATGTGTGGCTAGACACCTCTCAAGACTTGTACATAAGTGAATTATTAATTAGGAATTAATTATGGGCTCAATGAGATTGAACCGTAAGAGTTCCAGTTGGACTAGGACTCTAATTCACTATATACTACCAACATATTTTAGAAACCCATAGGGGTCAAACACTTAAAGAATTGTAATGATTATCAAAGTGTTTAATATTTCAATGATATGAGATATTATTGAAAGGAGAAGAAATAAATAAGAAAAAGAAAAACTGGGCTTGGACCCAGTTTGACCTTTTTAAGTGTTAAAAAGGGCTTAAGCCTTATAGGCCCATTTAAAGCTGCCTTTTAACCTATTTTAAATGAAAATTTTAAGGGTTAAAAGGAACATGAATTATTAGTCTTATAGCTAATTTAAATTTAGGCTCAAAAGAGCTCAAAAGGAAGCCCAAAATGGGCTTTACTATTCTATGTGTATAAACCCTATTACTGGGCCTTGCGTAACAAATAAGGCCTAATTTATGAGCCTCCTTGAATGTGATTTTGGTCAAGTTTTAGGGTTAAAATCTAACCTAAAAGTGTTTATTTCAATATAAATAGGCTTGTTAAGTCAGTCACCATAGGTAGCCACCAAACAGATAGAAAATTCACACACACTCCTTGTGAATTTTTGGATTCTCTTGTTTTTGTTCTTCTCCCTTCTAAATATCTTACTAGCACATATATATTCAATTATTTATCACTTCAATCCTTATTTGGATACCTTGGAGGTGTTCCTAGTGAGGACCACTATGGTTTTCAACAACCCAACGAGGTAAGCTGAAGAAAAGGAATCGCCAAATAACAAATAATAGTAAAATTTTTATACTACTTAAGTTTTTTGTTGTCTGTTGTTTTGATGTATTTGGATCCTTATTATCATTAATTGGTTTTGCACAAAAAATTTATATTTCTATTATGCTTGACTTGTGTAAAACCAACACTTATACAACAAAAAAGTTTCACCTTCAAGCTTCTATTCTGGAGAATAATGCAAGTTTTGAAGAATTCTCTTCATTTTATCCGACTAGTACTTTGCAGTTATAGTGTCATCCTTTTTTTGCCCCTTGAAGTCTTCAACTCTATTCTTATAGAGCCTCTCTCTCATAGTTCTTATTGAATGAAGAGCATGAAGAAGAGGAGGAGGAGGAGGAAGAGGAGGAGGTTGAGGTTGTAAAGGAGGCTATGGCTAAACTAAAATTGCCCCTGTCACCTGCCTTATGAAATTAATAACTTGCTGTAAGAATGTTACCTATCTCTATGCTAGGATTCCCTAAAAATTTAGAGTAAGTGCTTTCTGTGGCTCCATATTGCCAACACTAGATTGGCTCACATTCTCAACTACCTCATCTGATGGCTATTGAGGTTTAGGATTCAAGTTAGCCTATATATAAGAGGGAGTAATTGCATCAACCAAAAATTATAATTCTATTATATATGATGATATGCATGTTCATGATCTCTAGACACTCATTCAAAACTTAAAACTAACTAAAACTATACTATGATACCAACAAATGTAACACTCTTATCCAACTCTATAAGAACTAGATATAGGCACGCCAAGTTACATCATATCAAGTCTTAGGTACATATATAGGCAAAGAGGAAACATAAAAAAAAGATAATTAAAGAGAATGTTTCATTATAAACAACTTATGTAACTACACTTTAAGAAGAATATAGAAAATAGTTTATAATCCTAAGATTGTATAGAAGAACTTAATCAACACAATTTAACTCATAGTAATTAAAAACCTTTTAGGATATGATATTTATCCACTAGCATAATGGTTGTCCAAGGTTAAAACCAAAAACTTTCCTATAAAAGAAAGTACTTCTATAATCTCATATACCTCATCTAACCATGTAAATCCATTAATTTTCCATTTTCACATATAACCACCTAAGGACACACAATAATTCTCCCTTTACTATCATAGTGACCTTTCTTTTATACATACTACATAACCATATTGCATACCAAAGATATATGTATAAACCAAAAAGAAAACTTCTAGATAGTTACACATTTACAATCCATGGGCTTAAGAGCTTAAACATAAAAAAGATTACATATCATATCCAAAATGAATGACTTATACACTTGTTACATGTTATGCAATATTATTTACATACAAAAAAAACTTAGAATACGGTTACTATTGGTTTTCTCTCTTCTAAACTATGTCGGTTATTGAACCTATGAAATGAGCAACTATGTGAGGATAGAGTCCTCAATGGTTATTTCTAACCTAGATAACTTCTTTTAAGTTATCTAAGATATAAGCTCCAAATAGAAAATTTAAGCATTTATGATAATAATTCTCAAACATACTAGTATCTTACAAGATTCATAAAGATAAAAGTATCACTATATCATTTCAATGAAATTCTCATATTCACACATATTCATATAGATGTAAGCAAGTTACCATTGTAAAATCTTTCAATAACTCAAATACATTTATTTATCATACTCAATATGTTATCATCAATAACATCATGAAAGTATATATGTGATGCATAAATATATGCATAATCATGCAAGATTAATAACATTAGCTCACAGACATTACATAGCTCTTTAACATTAACATGTCACATTTCTCAATTGTACATTTTTCCATATCATCCACTTCTTTTTAGAATTCTTCCAATTGCTAGGATAAGGATCAATATGATGGATTTTTAAATCTATCGTATCTTGGTGGTGCTCACTAGCACATAATGGTTGTACCTTAAGGTATAAGATGGTGGTACCCAAAGATTACAAGAAATAGTGCTAGCACCCATCTAAAGGTGCTACAACTGTACAGTGGTAGTCGAAGCTACAAAGGTGGCAAATCTATAGAGTCCTTTATTTGGCATGCCAAATTATCTTAGACTAATAAACTCCTAGGTAGAAATGGGCTTCAAACATACTTTTGATCATATAACATGCTAGTTTATCCATATCATATACTTCTCCTCACATAAATAACATTTTAGATAGATACATGTGTCTTTCAATAATTCTTAGCATAATCACATAAAATAAAATAAGCATAACTTATTAAGTGTATAACATCTTGCAAATATCATACATTTTCATGAACATAAGCTTTTTTTTAAGTTTTTTTACATACATACCTTCATATGCATTTACAATTTCATGTGTCATTGCCTTATTTAGGATATAAAAGGAAAAACTTATTATTCATATGCATATCTAACTCACTAGGCATTTGTAACCATTCATTTTAATAACTAGTTTCATTATATGAGTAATTCAAGCAATCTACACTTAGAATAGCCAATGTAACAAGTATATAGTTTTCTAAGCTTGTATTACTCACCTTAAAATTATTTACTTACAAAACACACTCATGGAAGTGTAATGTCTATCACATATCTCAATTCTCAACTACAAGTTCAAATATGCCTCTAAAATAACATCACACATTCAAGTTGGATATTCTTAGCTCATTATGCACAATTCATAGAAATTAGACTTTTTCTAACCTTATATGAGAATTTGGCACTATTGACATTTGAATATTTGATAACATAATACATTTTTCAAAGAAGCATATTTTTACTTCATGTTAAGCTTTTGCACACTATTCAGCCAACCACTAAGCTCAATAAGCATCATCATGTTCAATATTTAGTCATTTTCTCATGAAATTTCTCATAATTATATTAACTTAAGTAATTACATAACATATATCTTCCATGTCTAAAGCCATTTTCCATTTCTATTATTTTAACATCAATTTTTAGCTAACATAGAAAATTTGACTTCTATATTGAATTTGTGACTTATAAACACATGTTCAAACTCATTTACTTGCATACATTTTGGCATCCACATCAAATTTACTCTTTATGCATACAATCAACTAACTTGCCTTACACTAAGCTAATAACATACACATACTTCTAGCTTAAAGTGTCAATTCCTCAAATACATAATATGTATTGTGTAACACTCCCTCCCCCTTTCCTGAAGGAAACAGACAAGGAATGCTATTTCCTATAGGTCACCCATCTTTAGATTTTCTTAGGCCTCATTCGTTTAACACTTATCAACTTATTTCTTATGAAGATATGTTATTCTTGTTTTCTCCAAATTATCAGGTAATCCCTTAATACTGACTATGTTAGACTGATAAAATCCTATTTTAGGTCTGTTATCCAATTTAAAAAAATTTAGGTAGCATAATAGCTACCCAGGTGAAAAACCAAATTTTTTCCCTGCATAAAAACACTTTAATACTAACTACAATCCAAACTTTAACACTTAGACCCTTCTAGTCCTCTAAATTAACCATCAAACACAATCACACATCAGTCATAGGGTCTTAGATGCACAGTTCTAAAATAGTCATACAAACATCCATTTCCATCACAAGATTAGTTATACACAAGCCATGCAATTTACTTAATAGGATTCTATACATATGTCCATAGTTTACACCATTTATCTAAGTCTAAGCCTATCAATATACATAAGTGCTTACTTCTAATAACCATCAAGATACAAAATATATACCCAAAACTCAACAGTCGCTACACTATACTTAATGAAGCTAGATAGCTAACCCATCTCTAACCTGCTCATCGGAACACCGACACGCTGAGTATATAATCAGTGGTAGAAATGATACAATAAATACATGTCATGAGCATATTCACACACATAATGACACATGCATAGGTAGCATACACTATAATCATTTCCATGCAGTATTATTATTATTTTACTATTTATGTGCTATAATTTACAATGCCTTGTCATGTAAGTAACTTATTCATATTCTATCTGGTCAACTTAATCATTCAAATCCAAATCTTTATTTCATTGCTATTAATACTAGTCATGTAGTATTATATTTATTTAAATACAATATCATTTAGGCCAATGATAGATATACTACACTTTAAGACACCGGATAGTAGGATTTATGTTGTGCAGTGGCCTATATTTTGGGCCTCAGTAGCTACACCTATCTGGTCCAATAGCAGGGATCAGTTCACTGGAACCTCCTAATATGAGACAAGTGAATAGCAAGGATCAGTCCATGGACCTCTAAATATCTACAAGCAGGATAGTAGGGATTAGCCTCGTAGGACCTCCCAATACCCAAATCTATATCTCTAATACAACATTGGTGGATAGTAAGGATCAGTCCTGTGGGAACTCCTAATATCCACATAAAGAAAGTGGGTAGTAGGGATCAGCCCAGGTAGACCTCTCAATACTTAAGTGTGTAGGGTTCAACCTCAGAACTTTAGCGGTTGCACCTGCCATCTCATCAAACAACAGTGGCCCCAGAAGGACCAACCTGCCAGGCAACTGCTAACTCTCTAGTTGATCAGTTAACCCATCCAGTGGGTGTCTAACTGATGGGTCATGTCACTATTCATTCTTAATTATTCAGTTATACTTATCTTTTATCTTATGCCATTATGCTAACAACTTATACTTTCATTTTTTGTACATTTGCGTACCTTTTTCCCTTTTAGGCCACTTTCTGCAAAATCACTATTCATTTGGTCATTTTTCCTCAAGTTACTATTTATTTAGTCATTTCTTACAATTATGATTTCCATATCTTTGTTCATACCAATCATGCATTCCTTATTCCTTTAACCATTATGTCTCAATATCATTATTGGTTCATTTATCATCCTCATGCCATTGTCTTTACACATTTTAATCACTATTTCAAGTGTCACAATTATACATCAATTTAGGTCACAATTTCCCAAACTACCATTCAACATATCTTGTAATTCTCATTTACATTCCTAGCATGATTTTTCCATCTCATTTCTATGTCAGTGCTACACCTAACATGCCATAAACATGTACACACATTACATCACATACATGTACACCATTCGGCCAAGTCATGTACACACACCTACACCTATTTTCTCTCCCCCAGTTCATGCATACAAGCTTATTTTCATGCCATTAACACAATTATGTCATTCATTTACATCTATTCCATGCAAAACTATGGTTTTTATCATTTCCATACACACTCACACACACAATTTCATACAAAATCACATGCCATGCATAAATTATTTCAAGTCCACATACCAAGGATGTAAGAACACCCCTTTTCCCACCACTTTAAGGTCTTGAATGGGGTTTTCCTTTAACACATTCTCTTTGACCTAAACATAACAAATTTTACCTTATTAAAATTCTACATAACTCTAAATTGAAATCTAAAACCATGAAATATCTTAATTACATAAGCTACCTAAAATAAATAAAAATTGGGATAAATTCACTTACACCTAAATTTGACACTATTCACCAAGTGTCAATATCTTACTTTCTAGCATTCTTT
>CANXYI010166364.1:0-11516 GCA_948208565.1 Hura crepitans
ATTCTCAACATTTAAAATTTATAAAAATTAAAATTTAATGTTTTCTTCGTAATAATTAGAATTTTTAATTATCACTTTCACAATAACTATAAGCCTATGTCTACTTTTTGATGGTTGTATAAAATCATTAAATGCAAAAATTCCATAAAAAATGCAACGACTCATTTTTTAAAAAATATTAATATAACATTTTTAATAAATAGTAGGCTTATTTTTTAAAAAAATTTAAATGAATTCTCTACAATTAACTACAATTCTTGTTTAGTTTTTTTTTAAAAAAAAAATAGACATAGAATTACAATTATTGTGAAATTAGAATTAAATTTGTGATTATCCCAATTTAACTAATAACAATAAAGTCTTATTGCTTGTGATACATGCATATTATATCACTTGCGTATTTCACATGATTGTAAATATATAAACTTCAATAAAATTGATTAATTACCATATATTATATATTAGTAATATAACTTAGTACTATTAATATAAGTTTAACATTCTTAATTATTATATTAATTTACTAAGAAATCTCACATTATTGTGAGTATAAACCAGAAGATGAACATGAAATACCTCACTAAACCTGAAGGTATTGGAGTTGGGAAAATTATTTCTGCACCAAACAAACCCATCCACAGAGTATCAAAGTCTCTCTCTCTCAAACACATCATAGATCATTCAAAGCTTTATTATCAGGAGTTCAGAATAAAAACCATTCTCAGATTGTTCTAAAGAAGCTTGTGGTCAGCTCAAATCACCAACTCCAAATACAAGTTTAGGGTAATAAACAGAGATTTTCATGTACATCTCTTGGAAACAAAATCTCTACAGAACATTGGCAAGGAGATGAGGATGGTGAATCCTGAAGGTATTTGATGATTAGCTTCACAGCAGATGAGTGATTCTTAAGATACAAGGAGTCCTCTCATTTCCATCATGCAAGTGCTCCGCTCAACAAAGATACGAGAAGCCAATACCAACAGGCTCGTTTGATGGTGAAATAAGCCCAATCGAATTGAACTCTGTTAAATGCAAGCAATTCTCATGATGCAAATTCATCTTGCAGTAGGATCTCATAAATATCTGTCCTCAGATTCAATTCCTTATCTCGCATTACTTCTTGGAGATCAGAAAGCTCTTTTGAAGACAAGATGGAGTTCAATTTCAAGAAACCATCAAGCCATAGTTTTTTGGACCTGAAAATTTAATTGAAGAAAAATAGGATAAGTTGGTGACAGAAGGGCCCCCAGAAATCATAAAGTAGGATAAGTGAGTACACCAAGGTGAATTCACCTGGCTTCTATTAGTTGCTAAAAGTTCAAAATTGAAAAAAATGTCGATGCTCGTAACCTTCAAAAGCTCTTACCATGGACATGCATGAATAGCTCGGAAGAAAATACGCCGGGCAGCAACAGGGTTTTGCTCTATGTCAATTTCATAAGCAATGTATAAGCGCCAAAGAATAACTGATTTATGCAAGTTCTCATTTGCTAGCGCTCTTTCAAACAACCCATGGATTCTGTGCCGTGAGCCTTCTCTACTCATCTCAAATGCCAACGTGAAAATCCAAACTATAACAGAAGGTTTCCTGAGAATACCGAAAGCATTATCATCCCAGCTTATAAGCAATCTTGCACATATTATATATATAGACACACACACACACACACACAAAATGAAAAAGAAAAAAAACCCAGCAAAGACAACTAGTCATCTTACTTATGACAGTAATCATCAAAAATCCAACGCAATTTATTGGTTGTTCTATAACGTAGACTGGTCTCCACTAAGGCCTTGAAAACTTCAGAGCTGTAAGGATATAATTGCAGGCCATGTAAGATGGACTCCCAGAGTTTGAATGAGCTTGATTGCTTATGATGTCTTAGAAGCATCCTCAAGTAATAGTTAAATAAAAATTCCAGTTGGTGACTATGCCTTCTTCTTTCTGCATGTTAGAGAGAGAGAATGAATCAATGGAAAATTTTTCATTTGATTTTTATTCATAATATATTTTAGAACAATCTGAAAGACTAATGGCAACTATGAAACCATAAATGCCATAATAAATTTCATTAATGCAATCCCATTAGATGCATTTGTCAATTAAACAACTTTCTTGCAACAAAAAATGAAAGGCATCAGAGAACAAAAAGTAAATAAAAATTAAGGGTTGTTTACCTGGAAGCACCATAGCAAAAGCTTGATCTAGCACTTCAATAGCCACTGCCAGACCACTTGCCAACTCTTCAAATAAAGCAGCCGCACAAATTAGAGCAACAGATTGATCATTTATACAACCACGTGCCCATGTTGATTGTACTGTTTTAATTTTTTCTTTAAATCCTTGGTGTGCCCTGAGCAATTGCAGGCTTGATGGTTTATGTTCAAATGGGTGATACTTTGCTCCATTTCCTAAGCAGGATAGAATATGCAATGTGCGACATGATGATTCTTCAGCATCACCACGGCTATTAGCAAGTTCAGCCTCAGCATACCAGAAATATAAAAGAGAGGCATTATATTGTAAATGCTGCAGAATTAAAACATTAGCAAAGTCAATATGACATCTTGCTGCTACAAGCACCGCAAATGCAAATCAAAACCAAGGTCCAAATAAGAGCTCAAAGTTGACAAGTTTGACATCCAAACACCAGTCATCCACAACAAATACAAGCAAAATCATATAAAAACTAATAAAGCAATAAAAGGCAAGATCAATAAGGATAACCAATAAAAGTTAGTAGATGGAAGAAGAAAATAATACACTTTAAAGTAAATAACCAGAAAATTAAGAAATATCTGACAGCTACTGTTCTTGCAACAGTAAGCCTCCTAAGAGCATGAAAACTAATGCAGACAGCATTGAGCTGAACAAAATACAAGTTTACTGACTAGGTAACTGAGAATCACACTCTAAATTTCAAATAGAGCTTATTTGAGACATCATTGAATAGTTTTCTATCATTGTCAACATTGCATGTTTATCCAAATGTCTCCAGCACGTTTTGAATTTAGAATTTCAAGGAAGTTTAGTGACTTTCGGCATGTCTGGAAATGGCTTGTTGCCATACTTTTGGTCTTAAATTGAATCTGTTAGTCTTTTGAGTTTTCATGTCAAGTCCCCGTTAGTTAGTTGCGGGTTCTAGATGTAATTTGGAATCCAAGTCCCTAAAATGAGGCAGTAGCAAAATGACCCTCAAACTTTTCTGCCAATGGCCATTGCCTCGAAATCAACTTTCGAGCCAAATTTCCTAATTTCATCCCAAATAACTTTTTTTCATCCTTTTTTTTTTTCACAAAATCCTTTTTTCCCGTGAACTTTTATTGCAATTGTACAGTGAATGGTGCAAAAAAGAGGGAAAATGAAAAGGAGTGAAATTTACGGAATGAAATGAGGGAAAATGATTGTATAATGATTACGAGCTAATTGGATCCAAAAGTCGATTTTGGGCAGATTAATCATCACAAAAGGGAAAAAAATGTGGGCCAAATAGCACCTTTAGCGTCCAAAGTTAAAATCAATAAAAAAAAAATTATATCCAGAAAGAAATGCGAATTACAAGCAAAATTGAAAACAAATTAATAAAAAGAAAAAAATATATATTATATGGTAGAAATGCAGTCATGCTGCACTACTAAAGTTAATCCAGATGAGATCATACCGATGGAAGCCCTTCTATTGATGATAATGCCATGTCAAAGACTCTCCTTGCATGATCCATATTGCCAGAAGCAGCTTCTCGCTGTGCATAAACGCCACAAAGCAACAGATCCTAGGTCAAGCACAAATAGTATAATAATCAGGACCTTCTTTTTTCCTTTTGGTAGAAAAGTCCAACAATATCCAATATTTTCATAAAACAAAAACTCAGACATCATATACTCTCTTTGGTGCATTCAGCAGTTCTACAGCACATGCACTAATCCATCAACCTACATCTGAGTTACTAACAAATATAAGCTAAACTTAATCCAGACTTACTCCCTTATAGTTCCTAATCATATAAAAAGAGTCAGGGATATGGCTGTAATGGTAATAGACATTGCCTTAGTTACCTCCTATTTCCCCTGTATTTTTCTCTGCTCCCAAGCCTTTTGACTAATAAGCTATTTGCTTATTGGACATAAGAAGAAGAAATATTTGCAAAACGTTTTTCTCCTTTTCCTAGCCTTTCAATTTTTTTCATTCCACTCCCAAGGGAAATGATGCATTATCATGACAAACCACACTCCATTTATATGAAATTGCTTGTCAGTCAATAAAAGTCTATAATGCAATCATAAAACAAAAAGAACATTACAGTAATATGTTAGACTTTTATCTAAATTCCATCCCTGCTATATGTGCTATTACATGGCATAATCATCAGCAACAGGCGCGCTCTTTTAAAATTTCTACTAAAGTTAGCCACAACAGAACACTTCTACAAAATTTGTGTTAAAACCATGTTGCTCCAACATATGCAAATTTATTGAAGCAGTAAGAGCATGGTAATCTGGTGACTTCTTTATACCCCATTGGAATCTGAGAATTTAAAACCATGGTCCACATTTGATGTGAAAGAAAGACAACCGCATCCGTAAAAACGGAGTACAAAATCATGAACCATTGGAAGAAAAATGACATGAAGTAATACCTGTCTATCACTTTTTAAGAGGGACTTTGCCAAAGCTCGACATGGTGTTGAAGAGTGTGCTTTTTCAACAGATAAATCTTCAGCAACAAGTGCAGCCTCTTCCAATATGTGATTTCGTGGAAAAGCACTTAAACAGAGCAAGGTAGCATTTCGAAGAAACTTCATGAAATCAGTCTGCTTAGAATTGTCGCCAGCATCGCCCAAAAGTGAAATCAAACTATTTCCAAGACCCAAATTCCGTGCTATAGAATCTGGCAGCACCTCTAAGCTAAGGACTTTCTCAGCCCAATTTGAACTGTTAGTGCAAATCCTAGAAAGAAAAGAAAGAATCCAATTAATTTATCTCACAGATAATATCACAAAATTAAACATAAAATAAGGAGCATAACACGGCATTGATTAGAGCATTAAGCAATAATATCTAGTTGCTATCAGGTGGCAATTATTTGAAAGGAAGTTATAATGCTTCCTTTCCTTCCTAGAAGTTAACTAGATAATAAATGACCACAATTAGTAAGAAGATAATTGCAAAACAGATAAGAGGATGCAAATACAACATACATACAAGCATATATGGGTGCTTGATTAGGTTGGATTAAAAAGCCTAGATGGTTTTATGACAGTCTTATAAAGACTTGATAATTTAAAGCTTTAGTAACTGATTAATTGGTCTCTCAGAGTGAGTAGTACTCCAGTTATATGTCAAGTATGAGCGTAGAGGTAAAATTGTAAATGCTCAGTAGTTAGTTATTGGCAGAAAATGGGACAAATGAAGTTAGTTAGTACTAGCTGTCATTAGACGGCTAGTATATTTTTTCTGTTACATAGCAGTGCATGTTTCTTTGGCAACTAGTACAGCTCACCAAAGACTATTTCCTTCTATATTTGTAATTGTCCCTTCTCTAGTGGGGACCATGAATGAAAAGAATAATCTGTCTCTCTCTCTCTCTCTCTCTCTTCTGCCGTTTCTATTCTCTCCGAATCTCTCAAATTTCTTCTTCTTCTTCTTCTCCTACTTCTCTGATTCTTAATCTGAATCTAGCTCGTCAGACTCGATATCTGACAACCAGTATCAAAGCCTGCAATGGTTACTGGTGCAGTCATGACCAAAACCGCTACTGCTAAGAAAACCAGAGCTCCTTCATCGGAAGGAATTCCTTTATCTGTTGAAGAACTTGAAGAACAGCTACAAGCTCGCAACTCCAACGTTGAGGAACAGACGGGTTCCATCAAGGCTCAGCTTAAAGAGCAAAAGACCTCCGTAGAAGCTTTGAAAGAAGGTCAGAGGCAATCTCAACTCCTCTATGATGAGTTTAAGCTCAAGAACCAGCAGTCTGTCTCCTATCTAGTCCAACTGATTCAAGATATTCATCTCAAACCATCTCCTCCACCTTCGATGGGTAACCAGCACCCAGCAGCTCAGTCTACCATTGCAAGCTCCAGTATTGGTAAGGAAACTCTTATCCTTCCCTCTGAGATCCCAGATCTAACAGAGGGATACTTCCTACCCCTGTTGACAATAATGTAGTTGAATTCAGTAACCAGAATAGAGCTTATTTCCCTAAAATCTTACCTAAGTGCGATCTGCCTACTTTTGAATGCAGAAAATACTTTCAGACTTTTGAAGTTGCACTAGAAAAGCAAGTTGAGCTTGCTAGTCTCTTTCTTCAGGGAAGGGAAGGGCTGAATACTGGTTCCTGAATTGGAGTAGGGATAAGGGAGATTTGGATTGGAATGAATTTTCAAAGGCTATTTGTCTAAGATTTAAAGAGGTAGGGGAGGAAGACATAATAGAGGACTTCTAAAGGCTGAGGTAGACTAGTCCTGTAAACGCCTACCACGATAAGTTTGAAGAGTTAAAACAGAGAATGGAGAAATTACGCCCTAAACATACAGCAGCCTATTATGTCTCTAGTAACTAGTTTCATTGGAGGCTTGAAGGATGAAATTAGGTGCACTATGAAAATGTTTAAGCCATCTAACATATATACTGCCATCGAACACACCAAACTTCAAGAACAGCATCTAGAAGCCATGAAACCCAAACAACCCCCTAGAACATATCCACCACCAAAACACTGGAATCAACAGAGCTCACCCAGCCAAACAACCACCAAAAAGCTTCCCACTACGAACACAAATTCTGCCACTTTCACACCTAATAAACAGCCACACACTCATCCAACTTTGGCTATTGATTTTACCCTTCAACCTCCTAAACAACCCAATCAGTTCCCTAAAAGAAACCCTGCTCCTTGTTATAGATGCGGTGACAGGTATTTTCCTAGTTATCAATGCGCCACTAAGAACCTTATGGCTCTCCAGACCTCTGAGGAGATAGAACACGAGGCTAAAGAAGAATGGCAAGAGGTTGAGGAACTTGAAGAAGAACCAGAAGTGGGTCAGAAACACATAGGCCTATCTCTCCAGGCTGTTGAAGGAGACCTAAGTGATAACAATGTTAAACTAAAAGGGCAGTTAGGAGGAAGGCTATAATGATACTCATTGAAAGTGGGAGTACTCATAGCTTCCTAGATTCAGCTCTAGCGAAGAACCTAAAACTACCCCTCATCCAAGTCTCTCCAGTAACAGTTACTGTTGCAAATGGCAGGAAAACTAATGTACAGACCAAGTGCAATCAGTGCCCTTGGAGCATGCATGGGCAGAAATTTGACTTTAAGGGTTCTCGAATTAGGGGACCGTGGCATGATATTGGGAGTTGACTGGATGAAATGTCATTCACCAGTCACCTTTGATTTCTCCACAATGTTAGTGATCCAAAAAGCGGGAGAAAAGGATGGAGTTCAAAGGCCTCACTAAACATGCGTCTCTCAAAATGATGAATGCCCAATCTTTCAACAAGGTGCTCTCCAATGGGTGGAAGGGATTCACTTCCAAGTTTTTTATCATCACTTAAAGGGCTCCTACTCCACCACAGCCTTCAACACCAAAAACACCACACCTCCTCCCATAAAGAACTTACTTAACCAGTACCCTGACATTTTCCACACTCCTCACACTCTTCCTCCAACCAAAACACATGATCACCGTATTCCTCTTAAACCAAATTCAGAACCTGTCAACATTAGACCCTACAGATACTCTCACCATCAAAAGACTGAAATAGACACTCATAGAGGAAATGCTAGCCAATTCAGTGATTCAACCCAGCCATAGTCCCTATGCCTCCCCTATTATTCTTGTGAAAAAGAAAGATGGTTCATGGAGGTTCTGTGTTGATTATAGGGAGCTCAACAAATAGACTGTGAAGGATAAGTTTCCTATTCCACTCATTGAGGACTTATTAGGTGAACTTCATGGGGCAATCATATTCCCAAAAATTGATCTTAGATCTAGTTATCACCAGATAAGGATGAATGCCAAAACCGCCTTTAAAACCCAAGCAGGACATTATAAATTTTTGGTTATGCCCTTTGGGCTTACCATTGCTCCTGCTACATTCCAGTCCTTGATGAATTCCATTTTTAAACCTTACCTAAGGCAGTTTGTGTTAGTTTTTTTTTATGATATTCTTATCTACAGTAATTCTTTGGAACAGCACCTGACTCGATTAAAAATTGTGCTAGATATCCTCAAACAGCATCACCTTATGGCAAAGGAATCTAAATGTGATTTTGGTCAAGACCATATCACTTATCTAGGCCATATTATATCTACTGCTGGTGTTTCCACAAAACCTTCCAAAATTGCAGCAATGGTTAATTGTCCAGTTTCTACTTCTCTGAAGAGTCTCCAAGGGTTCCTAGGCCTGACTGGTTATTATAGAAAATTTATTCAAGGTTATGGGGTTCTTAGCAAGCCACTCACTGAACTCTTGAAGAAAGACCAATTTCAATGGAATCCAGCTGCCCAAACAGCTTTTGATCACCTCAAAACCTTGATGACCCAAGCAACTATCTTGGCTTTGCCAAATTTTTCCCAACCATTTATGTTGGAATGTGATGCAAGTAATTCTGGTATAGGAGCAGTCCTAGTACAGAATGGAAGACCCTTGTCATATATTTCCAACTCCCTTAGCCCTAGAAACCAAAAACTCTCAGCCTACAATAGAGAGCTATTAGCCATCACCTATGCAGTTTCCAAATGGAGACACTACTTGGAACAAGGGCAATCCCTAATCAAAACAGAACGTGAGAGTATAAAGCACTTGTTAGAGCAGACACTCCACACTTTATCAGTCCACCAGACAGTCTTACTAACTACACGTTGGCTGGTGGCATTATAAAATTTAAAGGGAGGATATATGTGGGCTCAAGTACTTCTCTACGGGATCAACTACTTTCCATTTGCCATGAATTTCCAATTGGTGGCCATTCTAGTATAAGAGGTGCTCTTGAATTTCCAATTGGTGGCCATTCTGGTATAAGAGGCGCCCTTACTAGACTTCAGCAACATTTTTATTGGCCCAGTATGCAAAAACAGGTGATCCAATGGGTATCTAGATGTGATGTTTGCAAGAAATGTAAGACTGAATCTACTGCTTGTCCTGTACTACTACAACCCCTGCCTATTCTAGACCAGATATGGCAAGATGTATCTATGGATTTTATTGAAAAATCACCAAAATCCAAAGCTTTTTGATACCATACTAGTAGTGGTGGATAGGTTCTCTAAGATGGGACATTTTATCCCTCTTACACATCCCTTTAATGTAGCAACTATTGCTAAGGCATTCCTAGATTAGATTGTTAAACTGCATGGCATGCCTTCCACCATAATTTCAAATAGAGATAAGGTCTTCACAAGAGGATTTTGGCAGGAACTTATGAAGTTTTTGGGTGTCAAACTTCATTTCCGCAATGCATATCATCCTCAAACCGATGGGCAGACCGAGAGACTAAATAGGTGCTTAGAAACCTACTTGAGGTGCATGAGTTTCCACAATCCTAAACAATGGGCTAAATGGCTGAGTTTGGCTAAGTTTTGGTACAACACAAGTCATCACAGCGCCATAAACATAAGCCTATTCCAGGCTGTCTATGGATAGCTTCCAAGACTTCCTGTTCTACCTACTGGTCCCATTTTTGTAGCTATTGTAGAAAACTGTTTACAATCAAGAGAGGCAATGAGCTCCTACCTAAAGGAACAATAAGCTATAGTTAAAAACAGAATGAAGCAGTATGCAGATAGATACAGGACTCACAAGGAATTTGCAGTTGGAGATATGGTCTATTTAAAGATTCAGCCCCACAGACAATTGAGTCTAGCTATGAGAAAGACCATTAAGGTCACTGCAAGGTTTTATGGACCCTTTCCCATTATTGAGAAGATTGTGGCAGTGGCTTATAAGCCGCAACTTCCTCCTGAGTGCAGAATTCACCCAGTCTTTCACGTGTCCATGCTTAAGTGAAAAGTGGGAGATAATGTCATTCTCTCAGCCCCATTGCCGCCTTTAACAAATGGCGAGTTCCTCGTTACACTAGAAAAGGTTTTGAATACTAGAACTATCCTCCTAGGTGATCAACACAAACAGCAGCTTTCAATTAAATGGAAAGAGCTTCCATCTGTCAAAGCCACTTGGGAAGACAGTAACTTCATTCAGCAGCAATTTCCAGCATTCTTCCATTCTTGGGGACAAGAATGGTCTAAAGGGGAGGGTATTGTCAAGTATGAGCATGGGGGTAAAATTGTAAATGCTCAGTAGTTAGTTATTGGCAGAAAATGGGACAAATGAAGTTAGTTAGTACTAGCTATCATTAGACAGCTAGTATATTTTTTTCGTTACGTAGCAATGCATGTTTCTTTGGCAGCTAGTAAGCTCACCAAAGAATACTTCCTTCTATATATGTAATCATCCCTTATCTATTGGTGGGGACCATGAATGAAAAGAATAATCTATCTGTCTCTATTCTATTTCTCTCTCTCTCTCTCTCTCTCTCTCTCTCTCTCTCTCTCTCTCTCTCTCCTGCCATTTCTGTTCTCTCCGAATCTGTCTCAAATTTCATCTTCTCTTCTTCCACTACTCTAATTCTTAATCTGAATCTAGCTTGTCAGACTCAATATCTGACATTATACATCTAACAAGACAACTAAGTTCTTAAAGTCTGCATCGTCCTTTAGGGCACAACAATTAACTAAAGAGTCCATATGAATAAAATCTGCTTGACCAGAAGGTACATACCATGCCCACTGCATCAGCAGTGTCTTTAACACCTAAGACGCTATTTCTTGAGAATTTTATAAGCCTAACAAGACTTTTAAAGGATTTTAGAACCCTCAAAATTTCCTGAGGTGAATAAGAGATCTCCACTAAATTCTAAATCAAAAATGGATTAGGTTATTTGAATTTATTTGCTACTAACACAGAATACAATTGTATTTTCAAGTTTGATTTTGTTTGCTTATCATCCCAATAGTCATTCCCATTAAACCAACAATTCACATCACAAAGAGCCCTGATAATTAACAATTGGTTTCACACAATCATCAATTGCATTCAAAAATTATTTGCTTTGAATAAGAAATTCAAATAAGAGAGCTGGAACACAAATAGATGAACTAGCTAGAGGATAATGTTGTTGTCCCGTGTTGAGGATCGGACACTGGCGATAAATCAAGCTCATCAAAGGGAGCTTGTACCTTAGGACTCGTTAGAGAGAGAACTTGATCTCTTATATTTTCTGTTTAATTTTCTGCTTGCTTTATTAATTAAATTCAGCCTCTTTAAATAGAGGTTACAAGCTTAGTAAAATAGGAATTCTTTTCTAACTAGGAAACTATGAATTCCTTTCTAATTAGGAATTGTTAAAATAGCAAGATAAGTACTAATAAATCCTACCATATGAAAATAAATCCTAAATAAGATAAAATTCCTAATCAAATAAAATCTCCTAATTAAATAATATCTTCTAAATA